>JACFYI010003796.1:620859-637288 GCA_014898755.1 Handroanthus guayacan
ATTTAAACATAGTAATATTATTCAAAATACAAAATATCTAGCCATCTATTACATACCGCTCAAAATACAACTTATAAGCTTACAAGTTTCAGCTTAGCAAAAATCACTACTTATTACATGTCAAAAGAACTATTCACATTCAAGTTGGAGCAACACTTGGATCAACACGACCTATGAACCTGCATAATATTGTGGAATCATGAGTCACACGACCCAATAAAACTCACGGCATAGGAATAGGAATAAGAGAGTTCCAAATAACGGGCACGTTAACAACAAGACAAGAATGTGATTTTCATAAACGAACTAGAACAAACAGACGAGTAAATCAAACATTTATCAAGAACTTTAATCACATTCAAGTTGTTTGGCTGAAGCAAACTCTTTGGTAGGACTGTCACCCTTATAACTCCAACTTATAACATTTTGATTTCCTTATCCCTCCAAACTCCCAATGGAGCAACTTATAAACAGTAAAGCACAGCCGACGTACGTGCTTTAGGATAGCTCTTCAGAACCCCACCTCCAGGGTGATCCGAACTATCCCACTTGTAGGGATTTACAAGAGCTCAGATCGACAACCCGACGTTGTCCAATCCGACACTCATGAAAATCCCCAGGGCCCAACTTGCTTGCTTGTCATGAGGCTAACAAAAAATGAACGTTCGAGCATATCATGTAATCGTGAAGTCGTTTGGCCTAGTTTGATTGACCAACTAACAAAAATTGAACAAACTTGGAATCTGGGTCAATCATTTCATTCGAGCAAATGAGAATCGGACTACGGGCTAGAGGATTCATGTGTTCGAAATCTTAAACGTACTTTAAAAAGTAAGATACGGACTTGGTACATCGAAAACGAAGTCGAAAATGTAATCGAGCTCGCTGGAATGAGCGTTTGAGTGCCCGTTTGGGCGCTTGAGCGCTCAAACAGTGACTCACGTCACGTATCTGGGCGCTTAAGCGCTCAGTTACTGGAAAATTAAAATTTTCTGGTTTTAATGTGGGCGCTGAAGCGCTTAGCATCTGGAAAAAATTTTGTGAAAACGGTTGCTGAGCGAGCGCTTGGGCGGTCACTTAAGCGCTTGAGCGCCTGGGCGGTCACTTAAGCGCTTGAGCGCCTAGCGCATGCTTGAGCAGCCAAGTTGAGCGCTTAAGCGCTTACTCACGGCTGAAAATTTTGATTCTTTTCGTTTTTCATTTCTTTTGATTTTTGACTTGAAAATTTCACTTTTGAGGCTCTTATATGCTTATGGAAATTTGAAAAATATCATTTTAAACTTTTGTTGTAGATTTTGAGAAAACGAAATCGAGTCAAAAGTTGCCATTTGTGTCCATATCACATATTTTTCTTAGTTTTAGAAGCATCAATCCTCCTCATAGTCCATGGTCCTAGGTTTATGTCCAAATCAAAGTCTAGGTGTTCATGTCTGAGATGTATCACAAGCTTCAAGTCTAATATTTCAAGTTTTGAACATAGGATATCAAAAGAAAACGTAATAGTAGTGCAAAACTCATAATAACAGTTTTTTCGACATGATCAACAACAACATCATAAGCTCAATATAGACAACAATTAAAGCATGGAGGTGAAGAGCATATGATCGTAAGGAAGATACGAGAGTTTCATAAGTCTTACCTGTCGTCCGAAGCTTAAAATGCTAGAAACCGAACACTCCGAAAATTCAACGTCTAAACACAAAGACAAATGCTTATCAAACTCACATCTTACTTATCATAATATCTACTTAGAACTAAATCTTAATTACCGAGGCTTGAGCAAACACCCTTAATTTTCCCTTTTTCCCTTAATCTCTTAGAATGTAAAGCAAAGTGTTTGTGTGGGTGCAAGTGACCAGCCAAGAGAGTATGGAGAGAAGGAAGTGGAAATGAGTTACTTGTGGGTTTTTTTTTTTTTTTTTTTGGATGAACCATTAGTTGGTCACACCCTCAATCCTTTACTTATAATGGGAAAATAGTGGATTATGTGTTAAGTCATGATTTTTGATCATTCAATCTCACTAACCACCACGGCAAAAAGGAAGAAAATCCGGCTGGAACTCATGCTGCTGCAGATTTGGTCATCAGCCTTGCTATTCACCTTATTTTCATGTTTTAGTTATTTAATTATCTATTTTGAGTGTTTACATAATAATTAAAATGTGGTTAAAGTTAGGATCTTGTTTAAGCTTGGTTTTTGGCTCAAATAAAACGTGTTGGACTAAGATATTGGGGTGAATCGAGGGAATTCTTTTTGGTGTCGAAAACATATCTTGAATTTAAGTCGTTCTCATTTTATTTGAAATCGATTTAATTTACGAAACCAATGATTTGAAGATTTGGGAAATCTTGGGGTGTTACAGTAAAAATTAGAATGTTGAAAATGATGGGATGTTATTTTCAAAATTTAAGTCCATTTATTCTCCCTAATGAGTATCAGAGGTCGAAACTAGAAATGCCCGAATATCCATTCGACTGTCCATGTCCATATTTGAAATAGACGATTATTATCGGCGGTGCTAAAAATTTCGGATATGGACATAGCAGTATCCGCATTCGAAATATCCGCATTTAAAAAACTATCCACATTTTTGCATAATTTTATATATAATTACTTATATAAATAATATAATGTAAAGTATCAAATAATATATAAAAATAAAATTTAAAAATTACACACTAAATATTAATAATTTAAAAAATGTGAAAATTGGGAATAAATCCCTAAGGGCCTGTTTACTTCAAGTGATTGGATTGAATAGATAAAATTATAGAGCCTAATATCATGTTTACTATGATGGATTAAAGATTGTACTAGGCCCATGAATAAAAAGTAAGCCCGGTATTTATGAGCTTAAATCTGAAAATTCTTATCACACCATTGTTCGTGTGATTGAAATATCACAAGTCCACATACAATGTATAATTACCAAATGACCCTCAATTCCATTCTTTTCTACCCTACATTTCTTTTCAACTCATTCTTGTTGTTCTCATTTCTGTCATTGCTTCTATCACGAGAAAGGCCTCACTTTGGGAAAGTGAAGAAGCAGATCTAAGGTGGTTGAAGATCGATCTCAAGCCATTGTTGAACTTTCACCAGGTAATTTTTTCAATTTCTTGTCAGTTAATGAAAAGGGTTTTCTTTATTTCCAATTTCTCGTCAATCATTTTCCGAAATCCTTGGATGACATTGCTTTGTTCATTTCGATTTTGATATTTTGTGATAATAATGTTACTGAAACAATGTTTTATTAGCTTAATTGTTTCAAAGATTTAAAAAAGAAAAAAAAAGGCGATGGGATTCTGAAGAAAGTGTGAGGCACTCGTAGAGAGAAAAAGGGCTAGTGATTCTGAAGAAAATTTATGCTTAAGACAATTAATAATGCATAGTAAGATAACGGTTCCAAATTGTTGTATTCTCGGTTTGAGATAACTATGTGAAGATATATACATAATATAAATAAGGGTGAGCAAAATTATCCATTAATCGAAAAAAATCGATTAACTAACCGAACTGAACCGAATTAATCGAACTGTTCTATCAAAAAAAAAATTTGGTTTGGTAAACGGTTAATACTTTCTAAATTTTCGGTTAATTTTTCGGTTTGGTAAAATTTTTTGCCGAAAATGATTATAAACCGAATTCATCGAAAACTTATAAATTATTTTTTTAAATTGCATTAAAAGAAAAAGAAAAAGTGCAAGGGCCAAAAAGGTAAGTCCACTCACGCCAAACGCCATCGCCCTTAATTTCATTCTTCAAATATATTTCATATTAGAAAGTCAAAGTTGATTTTGTTCAAATATATTTCTTTAGATAAATTTTCATTAATTTATGTGACTAAGTTATGTTGATTTAATTTGAAAACTAATTTGGTTTTTCAATTGTTGGATTCAGTCATTTAGTTGTGAAAAAATCAACTAAATTTTTATCGAATAATGTACTCTATAATGCAACGTTTATGTATATAATATGCAATAAAGATGAAATACGGATTTGACTTACAACTGGTATAACTTCAATTTGATTAATGGTAAATTAATAGAATTGAACCTAATGTTTTCAATTAATTCAGTCGGTTAACCAAAAATTTCGATTTGGTAAATGGTTAAGATTTTTTCAAAAATTTCGGTAAATTAACCAAAAATTTTGATCAATTAATTCACTGAACCAACCGTTGCACACCCCTAAGTATAAATATTACGCTTTACATGATGTTATTATTGCTTCTTATCAATTATGATTGAGATACATTACTTATTTACTTTCGGGTTTGATTTAAAAAATCTTGCAGGTTGATCCTAATGCTAGGACAATACGTTACAAGTCTTTTCCATTATATCCATCGTGGTGAGAGATATTCGGTAAAGATAGGGCAACGAGTGAGCATGCCGAGAATTCCAACGATGTTGCTGACTTGTAACGAAAGAATAACACTGTCGAAGCTAATGATTATGTGGCAAGCGGGTTCGACACCAATTTTCAAATCGTTGATGATGATGAAGAATTTATGTTAGTCTGCCAACCACAAGAAAGTGGGATGAAGTCAGGATCCTCTTCAAAAAAAAAAAAAACAAAAAGTCAACTGAGACGAGCACCGATGACAAACTCTTCGAGATGATGAACAATTTTTGTGATCAAATGGAATCACAACTAAGCGACATTGTGAAAAGAATAGGCTACGAGTATGACATCTTAGAAGCACGCAAGCTATCTACAAAGCTCTAGGAGGGTTGCCTGACTTACCATGACCTAAAAAATTTGGGTTGCAAAGCGCTTGGTAAACAATGGTAAGGATATGGACTTGTTCTTTAGTCTTCCGAATGAAGCACAAGTAGAGATGGCGCGAATGATGCTTAATGGTGCTTATTAATTTGCTTTTCATAAGATTTATCCCCTTTTGTAGGCCTATATACCATTTTCTTACATTTACGACTTGACCGGGTTAGTATGACTGTTATGTTGTTGGACTTGTTATTATGCAATTGGATGTTTATTCTCTATCTCAGGTATAGTTTTAGAATGATTGTTATGCTGCTGGATTTTTTTACGCAATTTACTTTGCAGTGCTTTGGAGCTTGGATGTATGCTTTCTTGAATTAACATACGAACTATGTGTTTTAAACAATGACACAAGCAAGACTTCTTGATCAAAGATAAAAAAATAAACTGAAATCCTAAACAACGATAACATCACCTGCAAAGATGCAAAAAGCATGATAAAAGTTTTGAAAAAGCTTACCTGGCTTTGATTGCTTGGTTTTGAAAAGAAGTTTACTATGAACAAGCTTGCTAATGGCTTTGAAAAAGGCCTGCTTAGTCTGCATATTAATTTGGGTTGTGACACACAAGAATGTTCTTTCATAATCTCGTGAACATCATAATCTTCATTTAGATGCTATGTTGAATTCCTATGTGTGCTTTTTTTAAACTTCTACAAGGAACTATCATATCTTTGGCTATCTTTACACAACCAGATATAGCAAAAATTGTTGAAGCTACTGCACTTCTTTATCCTATATCTACTTGGAACATATTGCTTCGATGTTATCCATAGAGACAAAGTTCAAGGATATGTCTATGTTACAAAAATTCATAGAGTAGAAAATTCTTGAAATAATAAGATAAAATATAAATTCATAAAGTAAAAGGTCTATTTCATTATGAAATATTACCTAAATTATATAAAACATGGCACAATCTAAACTTCCAAAACAACAAACTATATATAATATAGCTTGCACAATACCTACTGCAATACTACATATTTTTAGACTTATGACTATGATAACACCAGTTACTAAAACAAACTTCATAACCATTACTAAAACATCCAACACTTATTTTGACTTATTGCGTGACCTGGAATTGCGTGACATGCCAACAGAGCAAGAAACCTGTGAGCTACTTTGACCCTCATTGAATGACGATTTGACACATTCAGCAGGACTCATGGAACCATGCAAATTAGAGGACGGTGATGTCCGAGGGCCATGTACTGCTCGACCTATCAGCTTGAAGGGACCAAAGTTATGCAGTTGGTCAACTTCTTCACTATCTTGACTATCTTGTTCAGTAGGAAATTTATTTGCTTCTTGGTATCCAAATTGGCCCAAGTCACTCCAAAAAGGTTCAGTGAGAAGTGGATAATTTGGATCTCGTGCTTCCCCAATGCTTATTGGCCACTCTTGTACATTGACATTATGATTCGATGAAATTTGAATGACCTCACATGCTCGTTTGGCTCCATTAGTATTTCACGATTTGTCATTAAAGATAGTGCATAACTGAAACCAACAAAGCTCACCTTCAAGCATGTATACTTCGGCCAAAGGATACTTCTGTAGAAAGAAAAGACCAAAAAAAAAAAGTAACAATAATAAATTATCACAAATAACATTAGTTGTAACGTACTTTTGTAGAGTAAGAAGGCACAAACAGCTAAGACATCCATCCAGATATATGTTTTTGTATGTACAAAATTTTCCTTTCTGTTAAACTCCACTTTGTCAAGTCCGATGATGTACTTAAAACAGTGTACCTCTCGTACAGAAAGTTGTATCTCTGCACACATTCCTTGAAAGTTAATTCTGTTCCAAATGCTTCATTTATATCGTGCAGAGTAGTTTTTATTGCTAGTGTTCGTGCTCCCATCATATATAAGGATTCTATTGTGACATGATCTGTTAGTTTACAAATGAGCGTGTAATCTATATGCCTTGTCCATTGTTTATCGTAAAAAAATTATTGTTGTGGCCGAATTTGCTTACTAGACATGGTATATTCAAATGACAATTTGCTTCTACAATATGAAGTAGAGAAGGCAAAAATTTTCTCAAAAGTAATTTGACAAATTTTTTTTTTTATAGGTTTTAATGTAGGTGAGTGGGGTGTTGATTTATAATGTCCAAATTGCTTCTTCAAAGAACACATAACCCGTATGAGAACAAAAAATACTCACAGACTCAATAGTAGCTATTGGTGAGAAACATGTGCTAATTTAGAAGACAAAAGAAGCCAAAAGATGTGCAATCACTCACACTCAAAAGATGTACAAATCATTCACGGACTCATTTCACAAGCTCCCAATGGACGTTTCATTTTAGTACAACCTATGAAAAGTAGATAATGTGCAAATTGAACTAGCTGCCAAATGAATGGTTTGGAGCAAATGCATGGATTTGAAGTGAAAAATGATATATTATGCTAAATGGACAATCTAAATTAGCCACAAAGTCTTGCCCAATTTTTTTTTTCCCTTTTTTGATTGGTAATTCTTGCCCAATTTGTTAAAATCCACTAGAAATAATCTTGTATAAGATAAAATTATAAATGATATATTAAGCTACAATCTTGTTAACTATGAAATTATTAGAGAAGTTTTTATTATTTTTTGCTATAATTAAGGCCCCAAATGGGTCGGAGAGGTTTTTATTGTTCTCAGCCCGTTTATTTCTTTCTTCTTCCTCTTTTTTTTTAAAAAAATATTTACTAGCAACTGTGGCATACTCGATGCGTCTGACTAAATTTTTTTTATTTACAAACGTCAAAGTATTTATTTATTTTTAATAATGAAAATATTTCTTAATTATTGCATATTATTACTTGATTTTATTCTATAGGCTAACATGATCGAAAGATAAATTTGAAGATACTAAAATTGGAAAGAAGAAAAATATAATTGAAGAAAAGAATTAAATAAAAAGATAAATATTAAAAAAGAACTAAAAGAAAAATATTTTGTTTTTATTTTTATAACTACCTTGTCATTATTTTTAATAATAGGGTTATTTTTGTATATTTAGCATAACGGACAAAAAAAAAATTACAGTTGGCCTTCTTGCTTTATATATAGTATAGATATCAAAAGGCGTTTTGGGTAATTATTCTTAATCAACTATTTTTTATCAATCAATATAAACATGATATTATTTTTATTACTTATTCAATCTTCCAGAGTAAACATATGATTATTAGTGTTAAACAATCCCATCCCATATTCAATCATTCATTTTATCTATGATTCATTTATCCAATCAACTAAAGTAAACAAACCCAATGGTATTTTCATTTTAGAAACCAGTCTCCACTTTTTTTTTTTTTTTTAAATTCACTCCTTGCCTAGTGTAGAAAGATTTTATTGCCCTTAAAAAGATGCCAGAATAATAGCTCCCCCCAACTAAAAATATGCTTCTGAAGACAGGAAGCGATTTCATTTTCATTTTCTTCTTCCCTCTGTTTCCCACCTTCGCCTTAAACGGTTTCTTTCCATTTTTTTTCCTCTTCTCTGTTCGTATTTTCTTCCCTTTCTCTGTTCACGTTTCTTCCTCTCTGTTTGTTCTCTCTTCTCATTTGTTCGTGTATGGGAAGAAAGTCGAAGCAACCCTAAGATTATACAACTCTCTGCCATTCACTTTCCCAAAGGTATTTTTTCTTAATTTTTCTTTTCAAACTCTTGTTTAAGCATATAAATATTTCATCTCAATTGTTATGTAAGTAATTTTGGGCATTATGAACTTGATTTTACACTTATCTGGGAATTGTAAAGAGAAATTTTGAAGAACTTCAAAAATTGCTTGAAAGGGCTGAGTATGTGCTCCATTGGTTATGTTTTATGCTTCTTTTGATTTCAGAACCTGAATATAAGATTTACATGATTGAATAAATTTGGGTTTGTTTAATTGAGGGTTTATCAATATTTGGATTGTTGGGATTATAGAGATAATTTTTGAATTTGTACTTCATTGATTGGATTTTATGCTTTTTTTTAGCACCCAAATTTATAATTGATTCTGGATTCAAGGTTCAATTATGTTGGTTTATTAATTGTTGGATTAAAGATTTGATAGAATTTTGGTTTATTTAATTAAATAATATGTTGGTTTCCTTGCAAAATCGGATCAACTATATTTAGTGTGGATACTAGCAACTTGAGTATAGAAACTGAAACTCTGAGTATGTGTAACTGACTGTACTAAAATATTTGTTGTATTTGATTGCAGAAATGCCTAGAGTCTCAGACCTTTATTCACATTGTTCCTCATAATATTTCCAATCTATTATGGAGAATTTAAAACCCAAAATGGGATCAAAACACATCGAGGCATTGAAAAAGACTCCACTCTATATATATCTCGCAATGCCAAAACTAAATGCTAGCTTCATTCGAATTGAAGCTATACTAAGGAGGTTTGACGTTAGAAAGTTTTTTTTTTTTTTTATAGCTACAGGTAATGGGTCACCCACGGGTACCGGTAATAAAATTCTCATTTTTTTGTATACTTTTTTAGTTATTATTATAATAAAATTCCAATTATCATCCAAGATTCCAAAGTCATTCAAGAACATAAGACCTAAAGCAAGAATTAGAATTGGCTACTACATTAACATGACATTAGATTTACAATTAGCAATTAGCAATTTAGCATCACTAAGCAATAAACATTCACTTTCCTTGGCAATGGCACTCGACAAAATAACTAAAAAAGTTAAAACACCATAATATCACAAATCCAAAATTCAAAATACAACACACGATAGCATCAAAGTTATGTCATTAGTTATACATTCCAAACATCAAATTTAAATTCACTTCATGCCAAGTATTTTCCAAACAAAGTATCATCACTCAAACATTATTGTTGTAGAAGAAGATGCTACACCCTCGAGAATATGCACAACAAGTTGTTCTTCGCTTGGCTCATCATCACCTACAAAAAAGTGTATATTCATTAACAAAATTATTTAAAATAAATAGGTAACATTGTAAATTAAATAAAGATTTTAATCAACTGACTATCAACGTTATATCCGCACAATTAAGTTCTAGTACAAATTATTGCTTGTGCATTTTTCGCCAAAAGTGAACTTCGATACTTGGTAATAACTTTAGCTCCAATGCTAAAAGCCGATTTGGATGCAACCGTGGTTATTGGTATGCTTAATATATCATGAGCCATCATTCCAAGAATTGGATACCTTATAACATAAAAGTTCATAAGTAAAAATTTCACTTTAAATGAAGATGAATATCACAAATACCAAATGAAATTGTACCTAGAAGCACATGAATTATCCTTCCAATATTCTAGAACATCCAAATGCATATAATCTTTCCTATGAAGCCTCATTTCCTCCAAATATGTATCCAATTCTGACTTGACTATATTAGGATTATCGTTCAAATCAAAATCCTATACAAAAAATACGATATAAGATAAAAATAAATTATAAATTATTTAATAATACATAAACTTGTTAAATACTTACAAGGATCTCATCTCGAAGGTACGGTGTTGAAGAATCTTGTGTGGAAGAGGCGACATCTTTAGGAAGAACTTCTTGTAAAAGTTCATTATACTTGATCTCATACTCATGAAAAAGTTTTCTCATTTCCCTAATAACAATTTTCGTTTTTTCCTCATAATTTTACCTATACTCACTAATGCCAAGTTCAACTTTCATATCCCAACTAATTTTATTTAACTCCATTTCAACCTTTTTGTAGCAAAATTTTACAAGGTTCGCTTTGTACCGAGGATCAAGAATAACAGCCATAAATAACACAAGACTATATGACTCCCAATATTTATCAAACTTCGGCACCATTTCTTTAGCCATCTTAGAAATCACAATGTCTTCACTCATCAATGCCTCAAGCAAACGAATATGTATTTTCCACACACAAGACATGTATAAATTGGCAGTAGGATACTTAGAACCCGACATTAGAACAGTGATTTCATTAAATGGTTCTAAAAATATAGCAATCTTTTCCACCCGTTTCCACTCCTCAAGGGTCAATATCGTCTTATATCCCGACTCTACGATAGCAAATTGAGAAAAAACATCACGATATTTGAGGACACTCTCAAGCATTTTCCAAGTAGAGTTCCATTTCACACAGACATCTAACCTCAATCCAGATTGACACGACACGCCACAAGTCCTACAACAATTTCTAAATTTTATCTTTCTACTCTCTGACCCTTTTACATACGTCACACTTTTTCTAATTTTATAAAGAGCATTTTCAGCCATTTTCAAACCATCTTGAACAATGAGGTTCAATATATGAGCTGAACACCTAATATGGAAAAACATTCCCCCTGCACAATAAACTATTCCTTAATTGCAATTTCAGCCTATCTTGCATATTGTCGTTGGATGAAGCATTATCCAAGGTAAAAGAGGAAATTTTATTTTCAATTCCCCAACTTTTCAAGAACTCTAAAATTTTTTCATTTAAAAGAAAACCATTATGAGGAGGCGGGATGTGATAAAAATTAAGAATATAATTACGAATCACCCAATTCTCATTAACAAAATGAGCAGTAAGAGACAAATAACCCTCGCTAGTAATGGATGACCAAACATCAGAAGTAAGACAAATTCTACTGGGAGCTTTAGTTAACAAACTTTTTATTTTCTCTTTCTCTCTCTCATAAATTTTGAGAACATCTGCCTTTGCGGTATTCCTAGTATAATCATTCACATCTGAATTTAAGTAGCTAAAATCCTCCCTTATCCCGACATGCTCCACAAAAGAAAATAGATAATTATGTTTAATGACTGCCATTGCTACTATTTCACGAAAAGCATCTTGAGAAAACTTTCTCTTCTTCAACTTGTTATTATAACTCTCAATTACTTCATATGCATCCTTATTTTGCAACGCTACACATCCACCTTCAAAAATATGCTTATTTAAATTAATTGTTCCATGTGTACTGACCCATTACTTATGGCATATGTAGCAATCTTGCAATGTTTGCATCTTACTCTCCATTTCTTGGTCTTAGGATCTTCGTACTTCTCAAAGTGTGCCCAAGTATCTCCCCCAAACCCAGAAGCAGAACATTTGTGTTTCCTTGAATTAGCTTCAGTGCCACTACTAATTGCATTTGGTGTTTGTTTAGAACTTGGTTAGTCCCCACTGTTATTGAGCATGGCAATATTATCGCAATCCAAATCAATTGTTGCATTCTTATTCACGGATGAACTCATACTATAATTAAATAAAGCAAATATTAGAATCAAATAATATCATAAAATCAATCAAATATTAAAATCAAATAACATCATATCAATTATATATTCAATGCGATAAGAACTTATACATGTGATAATTTAGATATATTCATTGTGATTAAAATTGATATACATAACACATAAGCAAGTTTCAATACATATCAGCCACTAATCCTTTAGTTCTTCTAGACTCTAGTACATTCAAACTTAATTTAAGCTTACCCATCTCATTGTCCACTAAGATCCCTTTATTAATCCATTACTTTAAGATTTATTAAAAAATGAAATATTCAAACAAAGTCAAAAGAAAATGTTTAACATTTTGGAGGAAAAAAATATATCCCAAACTGAAATTCTACAGATCAGAAAAATCCAATGTCCTATATTTTAACAATTTATACATAAATAAAATATATGAAAACAAACAAAAAAAATATATAAAGCATTTGGACATTTGCCTTGCCTGGGGAGATGAAAGGGGAGTATAAACCACTTGTGCCGCTGCCCAATTGCTAAAGAGATGCGTGACGCGTTGCTGGAGTTTGGTGGATAGACCTATGGAGAGGTAGGCAATGCAAGAATCCCGTTCCAAGACCAACCAAGAGTGGAACAACCAAGAGTTTGTCTGCTATACCTATCTGTAAGTCAGTGACTCAGTGAATGTATGCGGTGTAATGGTGTGCGGTGCGGTGGATATTCTCAGTTTTTTCCCTCAATTCCCTTATTGAAAGAATTGTTAACTATATATTCTAGGGTTAAAAATAAAGAATAGAAAAATAAAAGCTAAATATATATATATATATAATATGCATATTAAATTTGTATAGAATTTTTACGGGTTACCTGGGCTAGATAAAAATGTGGCGGGTATTTAGGCGGCGGGTAAATGTACCCGTATTTTTTTGGGTTGCAAATATATGACCCATTACCCGCATTTTTATGGTTACCCGCGGGTACCCACTGGTATGGGTTGATTTTTGCTGGGTCTAGGATATATCCGAATAATTTTGGATACGAATAATATATGTCAATTTTGAATACGATGCGGACGATCAAACGGACATTCGGATATTTTTAACAACCCTACCCAAGCACCACACCATCTAAAAGAGTTAAACAGCTGATTATTAGAGGTTGTGGTCGCGGTCGCTTTCGTGGTCAATGTCGAGGATGAAATACAAAGAGTTTACTTGTGTTTGAAGTCATGTTAGACACGTCCTTATGTGTATTCGACACAGTGTCCTTATTTTTGTTTTTTTATTCTATAACATGCCACGTGGCATATCGGACATGTATTGTACGAGTGTCCGAGGAGTATCGGTATCCTATAAGTGTCGACACTGCATTTTGTAATTTTTAGAAGTATCAGGGTATGTACATTATCAAAAACTAATTTTTATTAATTATTTAATTTATTTATCAATGGCTTTACCATCTCAAAATCACCAAAAATTATGTCCATATTTAAAAAATAAAATTTTATATTTAATGTTAAAGCTTGTTAAAAAGCACAAAATCTATAAAGTAAATTGCAGATAACCCTCTAACCATTGGGGAGTAGTGCACTTTACCCCCAACCATTTTTCAAGTACGAGTTGTACCTCATACTTCCTATAAGTTGCGCCCAAGCCACAAAATAACATTTTTGCCAGCATCTTTCTAAAAAAAAAAAAAAAGTTAACCCTCACAGTGATTTAGTTAGAGACTAATCATCTAATAAAAAAAATCCTTTGGAGAACATGATAAACTTTGAAGAAATTGATGCAATTAGAAGGCTTTCTGTGTGAAAATAGTTTGGAAACTAAGAGAGTGTGACAATGACGTACCTTTGAGATGCAATGCACTTGATTGCAGTAATCCACAACCCCTCTTGGTTTAGTTTTTATGTGGGTTCTGCATAAAGTTGAAATATTCTAATTTTTTTTTTTTGATTGAAATTTACTAAACCCTTTGTTTTTTACTTTCTGTGTTGATTGAGATTTTTTTTTTTTTGGAATTGTGACGCCCCGAATCCTAGAGCATCCGTCCCTAGATCAGAAACGCTACTCACGTACATGAATAAATAATTTAAACCCCAAAATTTACATAATCAATCACTTTTGATATATTGTTCAATAGTACAAATATATTTTCGAGTCTCAACCTAAGTCTACAATCCTACCTAACGCCATTACATAATTATGGATATCAAATAATACTGGTGTCGAATTCTCAAACTCGCCATGTAATTTCCTGAAAAGAATTTCCTATAATAGTAGAGTTAAGGGGGTGAGTCCACTGACTCAGCAAGAATTATTACCATAACCATGAATAAGGGTAGTAAAAACATATTTTCCAGGATTTTGAGATATCAATGTGAATAAACAAATCTCAAGAACCACTGATATCATAATTTCACAAACATTTAGTTAGCCCAAAGGCTCAATAATAGTAATTCGATATTCATGACAATACGATCCATAACATTATTCAAGTCATGAGTTCAGATTTCAGCAATAACTATGAATATCGAAATAAATATGGCTGGACTAGTATTTGGTGGATCTGTCACCCTTATAACTTCAAAACAATTAAATTATATCCTTATGCCTCCCGTCTCTCCCTCGAATGGCCGTTCAGAGGGGAGCAATCATTCATACATTTGAGACACAGCCGTCGTAGCACGGTCGACCATGAATCTCAGGACTAGCCTTTGAAAACCTACCTCCAGGTTCTCGTAGAACTATCCAATAGAGAGGCCTCCAAGGGATCCACTGCGATCCGATACCGCACAGCTGTCCCTCCTGAACCTCCCCGGGCCCAACAATCATGCAATAGGTTTCAAAAATTCAGACATGATAATAAAATTATCATTGGATCAATAACGAAAGCTCTTGAACATTGGATATAGTATTTAGAATAAATCATCGGACATAAGAAGATTAATTTGAACATTAAAGCATTTAAAAGGAATGAAATATTGACTAAAATCTGAAAATTTGGGCAAATCCTTTGAAACTTAAATATTTGTATTCTTAAAATATTCTAATAAATTAAGGGAAAATCTATGAAAATTTCATGTTTTGAAAATATTTCCTTTTGCAAGTTTTAAACTTAAATTTTGTATTTTCAAAATACTCAAGTAAGTAAAGAGAAGTTTATATTTTTGTAATAATTCCAAATCATGAAAATCTTGTACAAAATATTTAAACTAAGCTCATGACAAATATATTTATTTGTCCGATATAAGATTTGCATGTATTTTGTCCAAAATCTCATCGTCAAAGAATTAGAATTCCAAAACAAGAAATCTTAAACGTTGTCCTGAGTCTTTTATGTCCAACAAATCCTTATTCATAATCAATCGAGTACATAGCATCAAGATGTTTCATAAGACGTTCAATAAAGCTAAATCTTAATGTTTTCAATAACAGGAGCAAGGTTCAAAACATGATTATGGTAGGAAATTCGAGAATAATTACAATAATAACCCTTACCTCTGGCCCTTAAGCTTTAATTCGCAAGATAATATTGAGATCGTCTAATCTATCGAGTAAATTTAACCTATTAATATCAAGATCACCTAGATATTAGACTATATCTTCATATCATATAAAATCCATGATTAAATTCCGGCAGCGAATTTCTCGGCTAATTTAAAAATGTATCCCATTGAGTTAAAATTGACAATTTGCTTCGACAAATATCTAGACTCGACAAGGTTTTCAACGATGGTTTTATATTGAAAATTCGATGAGCGGTTTATTAGTTATAAATTTTTAAAGTTGACCGGTGGTTCTGCCATACCAGAGTTGGTTTGACAGGTTTGGTTTTAAAGAATTTTCTGGGTAAATTCCTTAATGGATTTCAAGGATTCTTGATTCTATCATCATCTATACTTAATAATATTTCTAACACATATGTTTGGGGTTGATTTGGTGAAGAAAAGAGTAGTTTTCAACGATTTGAAATTGGGAGATGTGTTAGGCCATAGGTCAGTGTATCCCCTGATACCTGGGAAAACTGACAAGTTCAAATCAAATAGTATTTTTGGTCTTTTTCCTTCACGGATTCGGGTGATTCTTGATTCTAATGATAACTACACTCAGGTTTCAAATGGTACAAACTTTGGATTTTTTGGGTATGTAGAAGTTCGGTTATGAACTTTTGAAGTTGGAGTTAAGACAAAAGTATCCTCTGTTTTGGTCGAAAGGGCAAGTTTGATTCAAATGCATTTTTCTACCCCTTTCTTTCGTGTTTTTGGGTGTTTCTTGATTCTAATATTATCTAGACTCGAAGAGATTTCTAATGGTACCTTATATGAAATTTTTGGAGTAAGATAAGTGGGGTTTCCAAATTTTAAAAATGAGGTGAGTGTTCTGCCCAAGGTACCCGAGAATAACCAATATGTTTAAA
>JACFYI010003797.1:3302-19579 GCA_014898755.1 Handroanthus guayacan
CCAATTGGCAAATATTTTCTTATGAAAAAAATCTAACTAATTGCACTTCTGTATTTTCAAAAAAATTGTAATTACACTTTTGTGTTTTCAAAAAATCTAGTTGATCACGGGGTAAAAATGCAATTTATTCAAAAAGAAAAACTATAAGTTTTCAAAATAAAATGTTAGAAGGTAGAATCTTTTTATAAGTTCTTTTTAAAACAATAAGGATCTTCTAACTTAATTTTAAGATTTTAACATATTTCTTTAATTCTAACCACATTAATTATAAAATTATTATTACCAACATCTTATTAATTGTGATATCTTATTTTATCAAGGCACATTATCAACTTATAGTGCCAACACTTTTTAAGTTTGGAAAACACCTGTAACATTTAAAGTATTTTGTAAGCTCATACATAGTATAAAATGTTGAAACTCCTAGGTTATTAGTAATGGTAATTTTAAAATTAATTTAATCAAAATTAAAAAGCATGTTGAGATATTAAAAATAAGTCCAGATTTCCACATTTTTCTTTTGAAAAAAGAATTTATAAATTTCTAACATCTTATATTGAGGATAGGAGTGTCAACAAGCTAAATTCAAGAGAACTTGGAGGCTGAAGCTCTAGTTATGTATTCTGAGCTTCAATTCAAGTTCGACGATCTTATTTTCATTATTCAAGCTTGAGCTCAAATTTAAAATCTTAATTTTTTTTAATTATTGAATATTTTTTAAAATTTAATTAATATTTTTACTTAATCCAAATTATTATTCACAAGTATATAATATATAATAAATAAATATTATATATTAGTACAGCTAAAAATTCAAGAGATTGAGCCATGAAAGTTGAAAAACTCTCACCTCGAGCTTGGTTCGCTCTAAAGCTTGAGCTTATCAAGCTCGATTTTGTTCGAGCTCAGGTTGACTCTTATTCGAGCTTGCTTGCTAGAAATGAGTCAGCCTGCTCTTTTTTTCTTTTTTCTTTTTTTTTTTGATACCCCTGATTTGGGTGTTTGTCAATTTTTCTCTGAAATATTTTCACCAAACTTGCACTTCATGACATTTTATAAGTTTTCTAAATTTTTGAAGGTGTTTGACAGGACTTGTACACCCGCAAACATCCATATGATTAAGGTTGGGAGCAATTAAAGAAATGAGATTACAATCTCTCTTTGCAGATTTGCCAGGTACTCCACCTCTTAGTAAAAGAATTGTTCTCCCCAGAGAGCTACAAGCCATGGATGAGGGTAATTCTACTGTTTGAAACATAAGTGCTGAAAAACTTAAAAATTCAAATCCAGATATAAATAAAATCAGTATATAAAACTTTCCTCAAGATTCAAACTAATCAAATGGCACAATCCTCAGATAAACCCTAAACCCCCAATTTCATATATCTATATATATAAGACTTTAACACTAAATCTACATGCATATTCAAACTAGAAAAACACAGAACAAAAATGTGTTTTCTTCCACTTCCATCTTTCCTCACCTTGCTTTTCTTCTTCTTCTCCACTTCTCTTTTCCATTCTTCACATCAAACCCTGTTCAGTCCCATTGCAAAAGATGATACCACCAATTTATACACACTGTTAATTTACCTTAAAACCCCTCTCCAGCCATCAAAATTACACCTCAACTTAGGCTCATACCTTCCACTCTACGACTGCCCGAGGCACTACAAATCCTCCTCTTATCAACCGGTTTACAGTAACTCGAGTCTCTGCACTGATATTAACCCAGGAGTTTACTCCAACTGTTTTCAACCTCAAGGACCGGGTTGTTTCAACGACTCATGCGGGTTTTTCCCCGAGAACCCGGTGACCCGGAAAGTTGGCACAGGTGAGCTCCTAATGGACAAATTCGCCTTGCCCACAACTGAAAAACCGGGTCCAGGACCGGTTTCTGATCTCGTGTTTTCTTGCACCGATCCGATTAAATTCTCCCACATATATAAAGGTCTTCCTAAAGGATCCGTCGGAGTGGCGGCTCTGGGCCGGTTCAAATACTCAATTCAGGCTCAAGTGAGCCGGGCCTTTTCTTCGCCACAGATATTTGCAATTTGTTTACCCGGTTCATCAAAAGCCCCCGGCGCGGCGGCGTTCAATTCTCCTGGACCGTATTACTTCTCTCCAAAATCAATCGACGTTTCGAAATCACTGATTTACACGCCGTTGATTTTGGGGCCAAGAGGAGCCGACACAGAAATCTACTACTGGTACAAATCACCAGATTATTACATCGGACTGACTTCCATTAGAGTCAATCAAAGATCTATAAAATTGAATCGAACCCTTTTAGCCATTGATGAAAATGGAAGAGGTGGAGTAAAAATCAGTACCTCTACTCCATACACTCTGCTTCAAACTTCAATATATCAGGCTCTGGTGGACGCTTTCGTGAAGGAATCTGCTGCACTCAATCTCACCGCAATTTCGCCGGTGGAGCCATTCAATGTGTGCTATGCGGCGGAGAAGGTTCCGATTACTCGATTGGGTCCAGGCTTTCCGACCATAGATTTTGTTTTGCAGAATGAGAAGGTGTTTTGGAGAATTTACGGATCGAATTCAATGGTGAGGATTCAGAGTAATGGGGTGGACGCGTGGTGTTTAGGGTTTGTTGATGGGGGTATAAACCCTAGGACGTCGATTGTGATTGGAGGGCATCAAATTGAGGATAATCTGCTGCAGTTTGATCTCGAGAGGGAGAGGTGGGATTTAGTTCGTCCCTTTTGTTTTATAGTACTACATGTGCAAATTTTGATTTTAATTCCACTAAAAATTAGTGGAAATTTGTCTTTGTTGTTCAAAACGCTTAGTTTTAAAGAGTTTTGTATCTTTTATTCCATATGATAAATAAATGTCAATTGTCAAGTGTGACATGATAAAATAGGGTGAAACGATTATTTTCTTTTTTTACGAGTTAATTTTTTTTTATTTTTATATTTAAAAAACTTAAGCATTTTTTTTTACTCAAACTCGATTGAGATATGATTGTAATGATGTATAATTTGTTCTCTGGACTATTTGCAATATATATTTGGCGCGATGCATCTTTTTTTGGATACACTAACCTTCAAAAGATACAACTATGCATCTTATCTACTTCTTTTTTTTTCAAAATGAGATTTACTAATTGTGGACGCATGAATCAACACATGTTCTTCGTGTTCAAAATTTTGTTCTTCTATATGAAAACTAACAAAGCAAGGAAGGGAAAAAAAAGAATGAAAATCTAATTTGATAAGGCACATAAAAGCTACATGCTAGTTTTAGAATAGCGTATTTGGTTGGGATCCAATTGAGAGTTACATTTTCTAAGTGCATATTTTGCTTAAGGAGTTTATTTCGGTAACATAGTGCTTTTTTAACTTTAAGTTAAGATGACGAAGTGTTTTTTAAGTTATTTCTGGAGATAATGTGATGAAATGAGCAAATTTATACTTAACTAAAGGGTAGAGTATTATTTGTCCCAGTACTTTGAAATTCGGATTAGCCGGTTAGTTCAACCAGATCAACTGAGAATCGATAGGCTTTTTCTGGACCTACTATATCAATAAAATTGTAGTGAAAACCCGTCAAATCAAGAATTGATAGTTAATTGAATTGTTTTATTATATTTGAATATTTTGATCAAATACAACTTAGGACAAGTGTTGAATCAAATGGTCAAAGTTTTTTTATTCTTACTATTTTATATGTTTTGTATCATTTGCAATATTATATATATATATATATTATATTTTATGTTAATATATTTATAACATCATAGTGTCCGAGCCTATTTTTATAACAATGATTTATCATATGATATACCCATAATGCATTGGATATTTGGATCACCCAAAATAACAATAAGAGTTGTTCTTGTCCTTTGAATAAAAGGATACAATTATCTTTTTTTCCAAGAGAAATATAGATTCAAATTTTACTGATAGAATGTGAGTTTTTATCTACTACATGATAATTTAGAAAGAAAATTACTTTAAATATATAATTTTTGGAATATATTCTTGTATTATTATCACTTATCTCTAAAAAAATAAAAAATAAAAAATAAAAAATAATTAGAGTTCAATTCGATTATTAAGATTTATCAGATTCTCGTGAAATGGGCCCTTAGTTAAAAGGAAATGTTAGTAAGACGGAGTTCTTGGCCCAACAGAAGGCCCGAATGTTGTTCATGTTCAGCGCAGAGCTTCAAGATTTTAGTATAGGCGCTGTTTAACCTAAATTAAAACCCTCCCCTTTTGCAGCAGGCTCCCGCTTTTCGTTGGTTGTGCAAAACCCTAGTTCTCCGTCGACGTCTACTCGCGACAATGAAGCTCGTCAGGTTTGTTTTTCTGCATCGTATTCTCGTATTTTCCTTCGGTTTTTTAGTTCTGTATAGTTATGTTAAGTTTTAATGTTATTTTGATTTGAGCAGGTTTTTGATGAAATTGAACAACGAGACCGTGTCGATCGAGCTCAAAAACGGCACCGTTGTACACGGCACCATTACAGGTTCTTCTTTTTCTCAGTACCTCGGTCATCCGTTAATTTTTATGTGTGATTTCTCTCTTTTTCTTTTTCTATGATTAAGTTCTAATTTCGTTATTATTTTGTGGAGATTATGGTTTTCTACTGCATTTTTCTGAGAATGGGAAGTGGTAGTATGGTTCTCGTTAATAGGGGGAGGGTTTTTGAAATGAAGTAAAAATAGTTAATTTTTATTTTTGGCCTTCAGCATTTCCTCAAGTGAAGCTGGATCTTGGACACTAAAATTCCTGCTTGGTTGGTTACATCATTAGATTCCAAGCTATTAGATAATACTCGTGGTGATTTGGTTGATCTTGAATGTGCAGTAGTGAATCTTGGGAGCTTATATTTAGGACTTGTAATAACTTGTATGCAGCTTGTTGATGGGCAAGATGGCTTGAATGAGGATGATAATGGTCATACGTGGGGTGCTGAAGTTAGCAGTTGTATACTCGTATGAGACTTGCTGTTCATTTAAATGAATTGAGACGAGAAATGCATGACACATAAAAAATTGAATATTAAATTTTTTTCTGTCTTTTCTTATTGAGTTAGAAAAATAGGATGAGTTGCTCTATCTCGAAGTTGGAACATACCAAACAACAATTACTGAAGGGCCTATTTTCACACTTCCGCTCCAATTATTGTTATGTTCTCAGACCATTTCAGTGACATTAGTTTCTAATTTATCCAAAGTATCCTGAGCGTTCCTAAGGGGAAGACAGTAGTATTCATAGCTTATGTGTGCTAGGAGATTTAGAATATTAATCTTTGTACTAGCGCATCTCAATACTTTCCTGTTGGATGTACTAAGATGCTTGTACAAGTGTACATTCATGGCTGGACTGTTGATAGGGCAGGACGTTTATGTGTTTAGTCTCATGAAAAAATTTGTTCTGTGGATATGAAGAGTGAGGATTCTCATGGTAAATTCCTTGTTCACAACAGTGAGATCAGTAACCTGCATTATAGCTAAACATTCTTGGTGACT
This sequence comes from Handroanthus guayacan, assembly GCA_014898755.1. Classification (NCBI taxonomy): domain Eukaryota; kingdom Viridiplantae; phylum Streptophyta; class Magnoliopsida; order Lamiales; family Bignoniaceae; genus Handroanthus; species Handroanthus guayacan. The sequence continues at coordinate 8,803 of JACFYI010003797.1, forward strand.
AAAGAGAATCTTCCAACTGAGAGAAATTTTTCTTACAGGTTAGAAGCAGACGGCCACCAAATTGTAATTTCTGATTGTAGTTCTCTTTGCTTTTTATAGGTGTTGATATCAGCATGAACACACATCTTAAGACAGTAAAGCTTACCTTGAAGGGAAAGAATCCAGTGACTATGGATCACCTGAGTGTAAGGGGTAATAATATCCGTTATTACATTCTTCCTGACAGCTTAAATCTTGAGACATTGCTAGTGGAAGAGACACCTAGGGTCAAGCCCAAGAAGCCAACTGCAGGTATGTCAATAATTGCTTTAGCTTTGTTTGCAATTTTAGTTTATGTCCACAAAGCGTCTAATATCTTGTTCTCCACCGATTCAGGGAGACCTGTGGGGCGTGGTCGGGGCCGCGGTCGTGGGCGTGGACGTGGTAGAGGCCGCTAGATTATCTCCCCAACCATCTCAACTTTTTGTAGCATTTTGTTATGTAAACATCTGTATTGAAGAATTGCACATGTTACTAGCTAGAAGGACTTGAACATTATGTGTGCGAGTGCAATGCTTATGGGTAAAGATCATTGGAATTTTAATGACATGTACGAGGTTTAGCTGAATTCCCACGGTCTATTTCTTATTTTTGCATGCCTTGTGGCGTCATGTGTAATTGTTATGATGGTCTATGACCTTTTCATAATCTTGCATGTCCATTACCTTCTTAGAAGCGAACTTTCTCCATGAAGGAACTCTTCCTTAATGTTATGTCTGGATAAAAAAATTTACTGACTAAAACAAGATGAAAAAGTAAAGCATAAAGGTACAGAGATTAGAGTACGAAGTTGTATTATCTGAAGTGTGGAAAAAAAATTTTCTTAGTATTTTCCATCTTGTAATCCTTGACCCAAATGTGGTGTTAGGGACTTTAGATTAGGCTTTTGTCCGAATACTGATATAATCACCAGCATTATTAAAATATGTCAGGTGGTTTGAATAATTATCGTTATATTTTTTTGTATTACAATTAGACTTTTGAAAGGGTAACAAACATCTAACTCTAAGCTGTTTCTTATCCCTTACGTGTAATTACATGAATTGAGATTATGTCACCTCATGGAGGACTTTCTGCAGGTACATTAAACCAAGGCCAGTAAATGGCTCCGCCGCTCACCTATATCCATGTTTGATTTGGTCACGGGTATACATCCTAATAATTTATGATTCTCTAGTGCTTATCGAATTAAGGATAGCGTCAACGGATCATTAAGGCTCTTTATTCTTAGGATAAGGCTTCCGCCTTTTATGTATTGACCAGTATGAGTGATGACTTATAATTACGAGTAATGGACAACTTTTTATATGATGATATAATTATAGGAAACTCTATGTTCAATACCTCATCTGAAGTAATAGAAGAGTGAATTAACGAAAATAAAAGAATTATTTCCATGTTTGATGATGATATCAAATTTTTCTGCTTCGAAAGAGTCGAGGGTCTTGACATAGTTTATAAGTGATCCCTCATTTCCCATCAAATGATAAGCTTTTTCAGGACAAAACCTCTCACAAGAACGTTAGGGGGATAATACCTCAAAGTAGTTGAACTTTTCATGTTAGACTACGGATTCAAATCTTATCATATGGCATTATCTGCGGGAACAAAGGCCATGTTGCTTATCTCAAACCTCCTGTTTGGAAACTGATATATCAAATTTGTCCTATATTAAAAGAATCGAATACCTTAAAATTGTTTACAGGTTATCTCTCTTCTCCTCTATTTGAAGCGTCTTTTCACAATAAAATTTCGCACCATAAACAGCAGTTGGATAACATTTAACGGGCTATGAATTTTAGCATCAACAATATAATTAGAAATTAATATATACACAGGTATATTCTTCAAGATATTGAATTAGTGGAATTTTACCCAACACTAGAGAATTCTTGTTTTAGATTACTTACAGAAGATTCAAGTAAATCATGATAGAAAATGGCCCTAGATAATAACCTACAAAGAAAAACTTGGGACTCCAAAATCTGAAACACGGGCAAGATTTTTAAGATTTCCCCTTCTCCATTTCCTTTTTCTTCCATTTTCAAGTAAAAGTTTGATCTGTGGATATACGATTAATCGGCATCGTTAAACTCGTCCGTGGGGTCCACTAATTCTTCTGGAAGGCGTACGTGTTAAGATAAGAGTTCTTCGTTTCAAAACCCCAACGTCTTATGTATTTTTATCCTTTTTATTTCCTCGCAGATTAAAATCCGCAGTGGACAACCCAAAGAAGAGAAAATTTTCAACAATTAATTCGGGCCCAGACAGAGCAAAAGATCTTTTCCTGAGGAAAATTAGAAAGTGACCCCCGTCCCACTTTTTTTCTTCAATCTGCAGGCGCCCTCCTTCTCCATTTCTTATTTATTTTCTCTTTTCGTGGGAGTTGAGGCTTTATTCTGCTCTTACTACTCTCCGAGGTATTTTTTTCCTTCTCTGTTTTTTTTTTTTTTATTATTATTATGCTACATGTTTCTTGGGTTTTGCTTATTTTTTAGAATCTTTGTTTGTTTGTGTATTTCTTTTATATGGGTTGTTTGTTTTGTGTTTTGTTCATGATTATAGGGCTCTGTTTAATTCTGTTTACCTGGCATGGGTTGCAAAATATGTTTGTTGAATGTGTAATCCAGTTCTGTGTGTAACCGTTAGAAGATTATTTGTTAGCTCAGTGTAATTTTTAGCTATTAGTGAATCTTGAGTTTGTTGTTTTTTATTACTGTGGTATTGATGTATGCAAATGTTTTAATTTTATTTACTGATTTATTTTTTTGATGTATGCAAATGTGAAGATGTGTAAGATATGAAGTTGTTTGTTGCAGAGATTAATGGGCTTCCTTTTTTTTTCTTTTTTTTCTTTTTGTGATTTTTAGTTGCTTGGGAGTCCAAAATTGGCAAGTTTTCCCTTTAAAGAAGGGGATGCATTCTGGCAGAACAATGGAATTGCTTTTCTAGAATGTGGAATTAAATCAAAAACACCTACGTTAAAATGTGCTTTATAACCTGCCAAACTGTTTTCTCAAATAGAGCTCCAAAATGAAGCCCTGAGATCAGGTATTGCCGAAAAATCGGCAAAATTTGCTGCTTATACATTCAAACAGTTTATATTTATTACTCCGTTGCATAAAGGAGTTTTCGTTTCTGTTTTTATTCGTCACGAATTCTGGCCTCTTATTATATTAGTGTATTTATTCAGTTTAAATGTTTTTGATGCCTGCTTGTGTAAAGTTAATGAGATAGAAAAGCAACTTTTTCTTGCCATATATTGACATAAACGTACCTTCTTTCTGTCGGTCTCCTTTTTAATAACTAAAGGATGGTTTTACTTTATAGAGAAGTGGCTGACTTTTTACCTTTCTTATATCCTAAAAAAAAAAAGAAATCGAGAAGGTCATCGTCATGGGATGGAGGGAGGTGGTAATTCAAAATGAAAATTCTTGTCATGTTGGCATTTGAAGTATTCATGTCTTTTAAAGTGTTATTCTCGATGAAGAGCAAATGCTGATTTTTACTACTAGCTAAGTGGGCATATTGTATACATTAAAATAAAAGTAATATACATTGGAGAGGCGGGGATCATTCTTGTTTGGTCAATTACGTATGAAGTTTGAACTCTGTTCCTTGACCTTCACCATTTGAAGCCTATTTAGATAACTTTTTTTCTTCTTTTCTTTAGCCGTATCACTTTAGTATCTGGTGTTTGTTTACTCGACATGCTTCCCAATCCCACATTTTGTTATTAAATCCAGCTATTCTGTTTTTGTATTTGAACGAAGAATTTACTAGAAGTGGCTTTTGTTAATCTGGATCAGTCGATTATTTTCTGTTAATAATGTAAGCATGAGTTTTTCAGTCGAACTTCCCCCCTTATGTGGGATCTTCTTGAGGATTACCGGATCATCAATTGTATACCATTATGTTATAACTTATAACTAAAGGGGATCCCAACACAACATTTCTGCAGCTAACAGTTGTTAGAAAAATAATGTTGTATTGATATAGAGGAAACTTGTGACTGGTTAATATATGAGAGTAGCAACACCTAGGACTTGCCAATATTTGATTACATAACTAGGGAAAAAGGGGGAAAGGCTCGAAGGTATAGTTACCTTCTAGTCTTCCACATGTGTAGAATCTCGCTCATCTGATCATTTATATGAAAAGTTTGATGTAAATACAAGGTCGAAAAAGAGGGTCAGGGATGGGATTTTGACATGGATTACTAAATTAAATGATAGAAAATGTCGTGTTGGTTGAGGAACGTATAGTTTGCCAGTTGTTATGTATCAGCAGTACAAATGACGTAGACGTTATACCCCTTCAAGTGATCTCTTCTCCGCTTTTTATCTCAGGTTTGTAACTTCAGTCGATAACTTATAGTCCTTTCTCGGATGGTAAGAAAAGTTTAACAATGTCAGTTTCGTCAGCCGAAAGTATGGCATCATTGAGCAGTGATCTTTGCTATGATATACTTAAGCGTCTTGATGGTGCGACTTTGGCCAGTGCTGCCTGTGCTTGTGCAGCATTCTGTTCTATCTCAAAAGAAGAGAGGTTGTGGGAAAATGTCTGTTGTTCAATGTGGCCTTCAACTAATCGAGACGATCTCAAAAATCTTATCTCTTCGGTTGGTGGGTTCAAAAAGTTTTACGCTGATTGCTTTCCCCTCATAGTAAATAAGGAGGTACCTGAATTTCATTGGAATGATTCGTATGAGTACCCTCAAGAATGGACTGAAGCTGAGTATTACGGTGATGAGGATGAAACGGAAAACATTTCACCATCTGATTTTGTATCTATTGTGGATATCAGATACAAAGATAAAACAATTTGTTCTAAGGTTCTCTGGGGTATCCCAAACGCAAACGGCTTTAATGGTTGGTTTTTCAATTGCCCTTTCCGGATAGATCTTCTTGCATATTCTCCCAGAGACGGCGACCAAGCGGATGAAGTTACACTTTCGCCATCCGATGGCCTCCCTCCAATTTGGTCCATGGAAAGAGAAAGGAAAGACGGAAAGCTCTGGCAAGATCTTTGTGACAGCATTAGGCTCAGTTGGATTCTTGTTAACCAAAAAACAAAAAAAGCTGCTAATCTATCGAGCTGGAGCCCGACCGGAGGACAGAGACATTGGCCTACCGACAAGGATTTCTTGATACGATTCGGTTCTATTCTTCCCGCCAAAGATATTCTCCCGTGCCAAGTGGTTGAATGCATCCTTAGCATGAAGTTTAGAGTGATTCTCACTGAGGGTGAAGACACTCATACGACTCTTAGGTTGACAGAACTAAGCATGCAACTCGGAGACATGGAAGGTTCTCACGTTAACGGGAGAAATAGTTTGCTTGTTCTGAAAGAAGCACTAAGTTGCCCAAGGAGCAAGAATTACAGCGAGGCCCTCAAGTCATGTCAGTTATACTCAAAAGTGCAGAGTGAGCTCAAGGAGGAGAAGATGCGATACGAAAACAGGTTAGATACCCTTTGGATTCTTGGAAGTATTGCTGCATGCGTCACTTTCTGTATGTACTGTATGTGAATAGAATGCGAAAACCTCAGTTTTGTTTGCATGTATGGTTGTAGTTTTTAGCTTTGGTCAATCCATGGTGATGCTTTTGCTTTAATTTGCTCGTTTATCGAAGGATATGAGGTGTTTTGTTGCGAACATCTTGTTTTATGAGGAGTAGAACATGTTTGAATATCGTTAACGTTCATTTATGATACATAATAGAAAGATGAAAATCTTATCGAGAATTTAAATGGGTGACTTGTTGGTAGGCATGCGTTCATTTTCAATTTGGATTTGTGTGTTGATGATGCTCAAATTCGTCCTGTGATATGGTGGATCTATTTGTGTTGAGGTTATCCATTCACTAAACATCATGATGTTCAAATTCATTGTTAGATAGCAACTAGGTGTGTCAGGCAGTACTGACCGCCCCAATCCAAACTGTATCACAATTCGGATTAAGAGTTGGGCTCGGGTTAATTTTTTTGTTATTTTGGTATTCACTTTTAGATGGTACGAACAGTATACTCTTGTCTTGAAACGAAATGATACTTGCTATGATTTGTCTTAAATCGGGGGATTTGTCTAGACAACGGATGACAAGATGATTTAAACTTTCTCAAAATTTTACGATTTTGATGTTGTTATAAATCACATGACGATGGTTGGAATTTGTCACGACAATAGATGACAAGATGCCTTAAACTTTCTCAAGATTTTCTCCGATTTGATATTATCATAAATCATATGATGATGGTTGACGAGATAATACCGATAATACTTTAGCTTGTCGTTCGGACATTTTACGAGCAATTGGAGTATCATTCACATGTTCTCTAATGTACCTAGATGTAACATAGAATGCGTGACACATTTGATTGATTGGCTGTCGGTGTAATTTGAAAACATTACTTCTTATGGCTTTATTTGACGTGTGAAATTAAACGTTTTAGCAACTCAAATATTTCTTAGGTGTAACGTTATGTCAGGTAGATTTTGATTGGAAAGTGTAATAATTAAGGAATCAATTATTGTATAATTTCAGGGGGGACTCTATTAGAAACTAGAATTATATCCGTTTCTTTCCTTGGGCAAGGTATGTACTTTTTGGTGAAATACAATTATGGTATATGATAAACCATGGGTCAAGTTATGGAATCAAATCAAAGATTTGGAGGGGTCTTAAAAGATTTTGTGTTTTTAAGCTTTTTCGGTTAATACTTATTCAATTTCAGTTGTGTTTGATAGTGTATTTGGATAATCGTTGTGAATGTGGGCCCATGATATTGTATGAAATTGCGTAATCTTAACTATTATTTGATATGTAAGATTAGAGTGAGACTACAAAACTTTATAATTTTTGAACCATCAATTTCAGCAAAAGGATAATTCTAAATTTGTTTATTCCCTATGGGCATCATCTTGCATGTAGCCCTATGATCAAATATACACTACAAGCAAGAGAATATAATCGTGCCCCTTTCAAGAATCCAAAAGGCTGGCATGAATTTTTCAATCTTATTCAAATGGCCGTGCTTATTTGAGTTTGAAAGATCTATAGATGTGATGTGGTAGGTTATAAGATTCACTGAGATAAAACACCCTTTCACTGATAGAAAATTTGTGATGAATAAGATTTGATTAAAATAGATGATATTTGTGATAGATTATGAGAAATTCCCCACTGACTTGAACAATGAACAAAATATGTATAAATAATGACACTTGCAACGAACTTATAATTAATTGTTACTAGCAACTTTTAATTTGAGATAGAAAATTTCATCATAAAAGTCAATTCGAATTTCAGTTTCGTTTATAAAATTAATCAATGATAAAGCACATACTAACGAATTTGTGACGTAACAATTTGTGATTGATTTCTTAAATTTGTGGTGAATTTTTCCGTTAATAAAGGGTGTAGGGGGTACTTTTTTGTCGTGATTTTTTTAAAACTTATAATATGTCAAATTTATTTTGAAAATCAACTATTAAAGTCTCTGGATAAAATAAGACACTAGAACCAATAAAATGCTAGTAATGACAATTTTTTAAGAATAATATTAAATTCTTCAAAACAAGTTTGGAAATCCTTATTTTTTTGCTAATAGATTTATAGTAAGTTCTTTTTTGAGAAAAAAAAATGCACTTTTTGACAGTTTATAAACTATTTAAAACTTTGATTGGAATTAGATTTATCCCAACCCAGGGTTTGATGCTAATGAACACTCTTGATATCCAGTTTTGGCATTTTTTTTCATTTTCATAATTACTAGTAATTATCTATAAAATATTATTTTAACAATATTATAGAAATATATTTCATTTCTTTTCAATAAACAAAATATTAAAATAAAAAATATGATTACTTAAAAAAAGCATCAATAGAACCAATATTGTGGAATTATGACAGTCAAAATAGTTTTGATATTTGACACTACGGATAAGAGTAGTTTGTCTGGTGAATTATCGCTTTGTCCCTTCCCATTCCAGAAAGGGACGAGATCTCCTATTCCAAATTGGGTTTCATCTCCTATTCCATACTTTTAAATACATGCCACGTGTATTAAATATTTCCTTATAAAATTATTTAGCAATAAATGCAGTACACATGGCATGTATTTAAGGGGACGAGATCCTCTATTCTAAAATGGTATTTCATCTCCTATTCTATACTTTAAATACATACCACGTGTATTAAATATTTCCTTATAAAAATATTTAGTAATAAATGCAATACACATGAGATGTATTTAAAGGTATGGAATAGGAGATGGAATATCGTTTGGAATAAAAGATCTTATCCCGTATTTAAGGGCATGGAATAGGAGATGAAACACAATTTGGAATGGAGATCTTGTCCCTTCCAGAAATGTCATATTTTTATATAAAAATGATAGTTGTAGGATCAAACCTTTGCTGAAATCGTACTTATGAGTGGATTCTTCAATTTGTGGGATATGCATCCGGCTCACATTTTTGACAAATTTCATTGGAGTTCAAGTTTTTGTGTCATCCAAATAGTATATGATATGCCCCAAGATAGCTCTACTTACGCCAATGTTTAATGGGGGATGTTTAGTCTGATTGTTAAGGGGGGTTTGGTTATCTAAACCCCCGCTAACCAATGTTTCCTTCAATGGTTAGAAGCTCAATGTAAACCAACATATTTGGGTTTAAGTAGGTTAATGGATGGTTATCCTAACCATTAAATTTGGACAGTTTATTTAACCAAGTTTCAAACCCATTTTTGCTAATTACCAAACTGCCCTCAGTGTGCAAGAAAATTACAACTTAGAATGACTGCGACATCAAAGCCTTGAAAATGATGGCAGTATATCCGAGATTTCCCTTCATTAGTTAGGGATGAAAAGATAAACGCCAAGCTAATCTCATCCCTCCAACACCGATTATAATTGAGCCTAATCTTTGTTACAGTGTATGCTTAGACTTGATATGAGCTTAGTCTGTCAAGCAAGAAAAAAAGTGAATATCAAGTAATGGGCTAAGTTTAAATTTATGATTTATGAAATAAGTTTGGCCTATTAAGATAAAGCTTGATCTAGCTCGACCTATTTTCACACTGGCCCCATGCCCCCGAGGTTAAGACACCTAATAATCTCACCCCAAATTTACATAACAATGATGGGATGAAAATTCTCCAAATGTGAGGCCAATCCACCTACGATTGATGAGACTTTATATTTTTTAAATTCCAATAGCTGACACATTGTTCCCATTATATTTTTATATTAAAATAAAGACAAAAAATGAGAATTTGCCATAACATGTTATGGTTGAATTTAAAGAATAAAAAGATATATGATATTTTGCAATAACAGGATGCATGAATCTACAAATTCCACCCAAATCCATGTGGCTAGGCTCTAAATTTATGGATCCGTCACAGTAGAATTAATATTTTCTATTAATATTACTATAATAATTTTTATTAATCTTAAATAAATAAATAATATTCCACTACTTCATTAAAAAATAATATCACGTGTCACAACAGGAAATTCAAATGAAGTTATCGGCCCACCCGGCCGATTTTCCCACTTCTCCACAAGCAGAAGCCCCACAATTTCCACGACTTCCCACTTAGGCACTCTTTCGTGCCCACATCATGGGGGTTATAATATCATTTTCTTATTGGCGACTTTAATATGGCATGATGTTAATTTTATTCCAAAATTAGTCTAAATAAAATAATTATATCTTGTTTGATATGAGATATTATTAATGCGACTCTGACATATTGCATATTTGCAATTTTTGCTCGTGTTTAATATGATTCTAGCAATTGTAGCACACTCAATGTATGTACATAAACTTTTTATTTATATAATTAATAATATTTATGTATTTTTCTTAATTATTGTATATTTTGTCTTGAATTTATTATGTAGAATGACACCATCAAAAGTGAATTTGGAGAGAATAAAGTTGAAAAAAAAAAAATTATAATTAAGAGAAATGGAATAAAAACTAAATGCAAAAAAAAAAAAGAGGTTAAAGTAAGCCATCTTATCATTGTTTTCTACAATAACTTTGTAATTTAAAGTAGGATTATTTTTTTTTTCATTCATTCAAAACTTATTATTAAATAACTATTTAATGTGCTCATACTTTATATATAATTAGTAATTATAGCACACTCAATGTCTATTACTAAATTTTATTTATAAAATTAAGAACAAGGATTTATTTTTAATAAAGATAAATATTTCTTAATTATCGAATATTTTTACTTGAATTTATTATGTACAATAACATGATCGAAAAATAAATTTGGAACAATATAATTGGAAAGAAGAAATTTATAATTGAAGAAAAGACTGAAATAAAAAAATATAAAAAAAATGATGTTATAATTTTTAATAACCACTTTGACACGACAATTTGCATTTTTGTCCTTTGACATATAATGAAATTCTGAGGACCAGTTAGATAATTAGACAAGCCATGTGGAAGGATGTAAATATAATTGGCAGAAGACTATAGCCAATCTTGCTAGAGAGATTGATAGTCCCATCCTACGAGTCTCGGTTTTAATCGCTGATAATCGTGATGATGGTACAGGCTTAGCGTAACATTCGATCTAACTCCATATGTAAATCATATATCAAACATGAAATTGAAGGAAGTCAAATATTATAATCTGCCTTATGTTTACACATCAAACCATAGTTAGCAAAATACGGGACGGAAAAATTACGGTACTTATTACGTACG
>JACFYI010003797.1:45822-71364 GCA_014898755.1 Handroanthus guayacan
TTTTTGTTTGGGGAAAAAGAAATCTAACTATGAAGTGCACGTACTGTTTATGTGGCCGTCTGTAAATGTGAAAAAGTTCCCTCCATAGTCTACTACTACATAGTCACACACACAACACGTGCACTCTGTCATTAAATTTTTTATGAGAAGTGGAGATTTGAATTGAAGTTGCAACTCTTTTTTTAAAATTGGCATATGATTCATGAATTTAAGAATTATGGGACGAAAGATGTTGAACCCTTTATTCTATGATATTAAAAATATAATTTTGCTTAAAATATGATTATCCAAAAAAAGAAAAAAACAAAGAGAGAGAGAGAAGTTTTTAAATTGTTTTTGACTCAATTTCAGAATAGTTTATTTCAATTGTAATATGTACCTATGATTTATCGGTAAGCTTTTATTAACTTATTATTAAAATAGAATGCGCTTTTATTCATCCCTATCCAAGAGGGTTTCTTGGTAAGCTTACAATTTTTCTAAAATATTTTATAAGTAATTCACAAGTTTATAAGATATCAAAAGGTATCCAATAATTTTTTTTGAAAAAAATCTTATAACATCCTGAGAAAATGTTGGGATTTGATTACCCATGTCTAAGCATTGAGTTATGCCCAGTTTAAGGGGGGACGATATAAACACAAGAGGCATTCTTTCGTTAGGCAAAGTAGAATATAATAAAACCCCATCTCAAATTAATTAGAAATGAATTCTTGGACTAACTTATATAATAGAATATCCTTTTCCTTTGTACTGGTTAATTGCAGATTGAATTCTCTATTCCAAATTGTATTTCATCTCCTATCTCATGTCTTTCAATATATGCCACGAGTATTAAATATTTTCTTATAAAAATATTTGACAATAAATGCAATACACATGATATACACATTCAAAAGGCATGAAATAGAAAATAAAACATCATTTGAAATAGGGGATCCCATTAGGATTAATTGAAAGTCTTCATTTGCAAATATGAGCTCAAAACGGAAAAGCGATTACAATATTAAAAAATTATATCAATAACAACAAAGATCAATGCAAAATATAAAAATTATCAATAATTAATTAATCATATGGTAAAAGAATAATAATAATAACTCCACTCATTAATAAAACTCGATCTGTGATTTGGACAAAAACCTCGTCAGCAGCACAGTACATTTCAAATGGTGCAAAAAGAACCCATTTTGCGTTGAATTTCAGTTGAACTGAAAATCAAATGCAGACAAAAATGTCAGCAGACAGTCTCGTGATAATCCCATAGACCCACACCCAGTCATCGCCACGCCATCTCATACCACTCTTCCTTTGGGAATAAATAAATGGGGTGGATACATTTTGTTTTCAATTTCCTTTTTTTGTCGCATTCTTGTATTTCACAAACAACACAAACTTTACTACAGTGAATTGGAGAGAGAACTCATGACGACATTTACCTAACACTAAAACAACTATTTGGTCGGTACCAACCGGTCAAATTCACTCCAACTCACTCTTCTAATGCATAATATATACTAAAAATTGTGGCACACTTGATAAGTAGAACTAATTTTTTTTTTTTTTATAAAATTAAGAATAATAATTTATTTTTAATAATGATAAATATTTTTTAACTATCGAATATTTTTACTTAAATTTATTATGTAAAATAATATGATCAAAAATAAACTTGTAGACACTAAAATTGAAAAGAAGAAATTTAAAACTAAAGAAAAGAATGAAATAAAAAAATAAATATTAAAAAATAAAAATTAAAGGAAAAAATATTTTTTTATTATTTTTTATAACCACTTTGTCACTATTTTCTGTAATAGGGTTGGTTATTTTTGTATATTTAGCATGACAAATAAAAAAAAAAGCTACCTTTTGTTTTCTTGCTTTATATATAGTAAATCCCCAAGCACATTTCTTTCCTTTGTCATTATATGAAGATTGAATTAATTAAGCCTAGCTGCTCTTTTATATTTCTAAAACCAATTTTTAGAGAGAGAATTATCTCCTAAAATTTAGACCAACACAAAAACACTTCATTTACACTACCAAAAATCAGACATTTGTTACAAAAATTGTTACAAGAATAATTTTATAGCTATGAATTTTCTGTAACCAATGTAATTTTTCAAAATAACAAAATCATTAGCTATCAATCAGTAAACATTTCTTGTATTCAATTGCAGTCAACTTCATAACTAAAGGTTAACTATAAGAATATTTGGTTTGAATTAATTGGCTAGTCAATTCATAGCTGAAAGTACGATCTTTTAACTTTAGCCACTTATTTTTTGTAGTGATAGTTTGAAAAATTATAATAATACCCCTCAAAATTAGGTGAGGGATCATGAAAAGATCGAAATAGCCTGTATAACATTACAATTAATTAAACTTCTAAAAAATCTAATATAATGATTGAAACATTACAAATAGAGTAATAGGCCAACCGTAAATCTAACATAATTAAATGTTATTATAATTGTCAAACTACAAGGGATATTTTTGTAATTAAGTGAAACTTCGGAGCTACGTGGAGGTATTAATTATCCCATATTTAAATCTCTTTTGATGTTAAAAAGCTACTACCATTCTTAGTTGGCTTATTTCATACACTAGTCTCTTCATCCTCGTCTTTCTTTGACATATAATTAGTAGTATTTGAATCCAAGAACATCATGCATAGCCTTAAATTTTCACCTTTCTAAGGGTTTTTATTTGATTTTTCGTATGATCTTCGATCATCCTATAATCTTGTTCTTAAGTTCTTGTATCCTTTTGCTTTCTACATACTAATATTTTTTAATTTCCAAGTGGGCTTTAGCTCAATAAAGCAAAAACCATTTTCCAACAGATTTAATTTCTTTTTCTTTTTTTTTTCATTAAAGTGAAAAAAAATGGCGGTGGAGCCGCCCAAGACTCGGCTACAAATCATGCTGCAGGCGGCGGTGCAAAATGTTCAGTGGACTTACAGCCTTTTTTGGCAACTTTGCCCACAACAAGGGTAAGTTAATTTTTAGTGAAATTAATTATTTCTTATAGTAATTTTAATTTTTGACCTATTATAATAACCTTATGATTATTATTATTATTTGATGATTTTAATGAAGAAATCTAGTATGGAGCGATGGTTATTACAATGGACCAATAAAAACAAGAAAAACAGTACAACCAACTGAAGTAACTACGGAGGAGGCGACGTTACAGAGAAGTCAGCAGCTTAGAGAATTATATGAATCCCTCTCCGCCGGCGACACCAGCCACCAAGAGCGGCGGCCTTCCGCCGCCTTATCGCCTGAGGACTTGACGGAATCCGAGTGGTATTACTTGATGTGTGGTTCGTTCTCCTTTCCTCCTGGAGTCGGGTAAAAATTAAATTAATCGTTTTCTACTCTTTTTCCTTTACTGTAATTATTTTTTGAATTCCTATGGTGGATTAATTAGTACTAAGGCCCTGAGTATTCAAGCCGCCCCACCCGTGGCGGGGAGTGAGGCTGGGCCAAGTGGACGGTTTTTTGTTGCGAGTTGGGTTGGGTTGGAATTGGGTTTAAGGTGAACCGGTCCCGTCCAGGCCCGAAATACATAAATGCATGTATTATATGTAACATAAAATATATTACTATAAAGTATAAATTATATTTTATATATGTTATTTTGTATATTTTTTAAAAAATAATTTTATACGATCTTATAATTATATTATAATATTTTATTAATTATATAATGCGTTGTGTTTAAAAAAAAAATAGTTTTGAGTTAAGTTATATATTGCATTAAGGGTAGGATGCGAGATATCAACCCTAGAACCCGCACGTAGGAGGGGGAAGAACTTAAAAAAAAAAAAAAAGCACAAGTTGGGATCAGATAGAGGTAAAAACTATCCCATTGCCAGCCCTATTAATTACAACTACATCTCTTTCAAATTATGATATTTATCAAGTCACCTCCTCGTGATTTTAAAATTACCAATAATTCCCTTGCGGGTTTACTAAATTACGTAAAGCATCGAGTTAGAATCTTTGATGAAAGTACTTGATTATGTCATCCGTAGAATTAATTGAACTTCTTAATATATCCCCTCTTTGAATTTTAAATTTTTACAATTAAACTATCCTTGATGATAACTATTATTTATTATCTCAAAAACAAAGTACATTTATCCTTGCGATAAGGCAACTATTACCAATGCTAGTTTAGTCTATAGAAATTCAAAACACTAAAGTCGATGGTATGTTAAGAAACTTAATTAATCTTTTAAGGATGACATCATGAAATTTCGTGCAAAGCCCTAATGCAATGTAAGATTTAAGTGATTTGATAAACTCATAGAGGAATTGTTGATAATTTTGTAACTACTAGAAAGTGAATTGATAAATATTATATCTTGGAGGGAAGCCATATGTAATTAACCCATGATATGAATCATATGTATGTTAGTAAATTAATTGGGTATTTCTATATAAGGATAATAAAGGGAATGGCTAGGGTTAGTGATGAATCGAACATGAACCAAAATTGGGAGATGAAGCTGGAAAGTTTGTGTTGGTGTGTGTAATTAAAGTCTTGTAGTTGGTGGTTGTGTCAATAAAATGCATGGTGGCAATGGGGGAAAAAAGTTTTGGATAGGTAATTTATTTTTTATTTTATTTTGTTTCGTGAATATATTAAGTATAATTAGTCAAATATTAAATATTTTTACAAAAGATTATTTAATATATTTAGCATGTATTTAATAATTAAAATAAAAAATTATTAAAATAAGGGATCTGAACTAACTAGAAAGATAATCCATTGCTGGTAACATATATGTGTGTGCAGGTATGCGAACGTTTATACAATCTGAATGATCATGTTCATGGTAACATATATATGATAAATATACGAATATACTAAATGATAAAAATAATTATTTTGTCACAATATATAATACTTTTAATAAAATTTAATAGTAACAAAATTGTGTTTAGATTGTTATCATTGACAATTATGTCACACGCGTATAATGACATATACTGACATCTTTCATAGTTTTTGTCATTACATATGTGTTACAAATTGTCAACTGTAACAATTTAAAATACTACTTAAATTTGTCACTATTGACTATTGTTACTTAAAACATAACATTAGTCAAAATAATTTTTTCATTTCATTTTATTTTTTTTGAAACAAAAATTTATTTTCACTTGATGTGTATTATTAATATAACTTTTATATTATCACTATGTTTTATTTTTATTTTTTTCTGTAATGACGTGTGTTCGCTTTCCATGCAAAAGAAAATTTACTGACATACTTTTGGTTTACTTACCATACAACATCCAAAATTACTGCATTTTATTTTGATTAGTTTAGTTAATTATAAATTAATAAATGTTGTTGATGCTGTCAAGCAATAAATGCATATTAATTACTGGATTATTTCCTGTATTTGTACTGAGAAACATGGACAGTTCTTTATAGCTTTATTTGTGAAGTTATCGTCATTAAGGTCACTTAATTAGAAACCTGAAATTAATGTATATTTATTGTGCATTAAATGAGATATTTCTCCTCATTAAGCTCTGCAATGAAGAACTAATAATTCACTAGTCAATAGAGATTTAACACATAGTATATTAATGTCACAATTAATTAATAGCCAATCTCAGGGTCCTGTAATTACATCACTAATTCCAATTTAGGAAACCCTAATTCAACAACTGAATTTTAGAGAAATACATGAATTCATAACTAACTGGAAATTTCATGCACTTCACTAGGAACTAGTTTACCTTAATATGTTTGTGATTCTTAGAATGAGAGTATAATGACGTTACAAAGTAAAATGATGATTTTGCAACGTGTAAAATTCTGATAACATATATCTTCACCTCAGGAGAATCTTTTAAATAGATATATTGATTTTGTTCAATAATTATATTTTAAGGCACTCGTGTGTGTATATATATATTAATAAATACATATGGTTAATTATCAAAGCTCTCTTGAGGTTTGACCCGTTTAATTACAAATATTTTTTCCTATATTTCAAAATTATGTAAAAATGTTCCTTGGTACGTATGTAGCTACATCACGTGTTGAAATTAATTATTGTAATGACAAGTACTAACAGATAACCGTACTCTGTGACATCTATAAGCCTGAGACAAAAGTCAAAGAATATTTAGTAATTTCAGAAGATATGTAAATTAAGGGAAATTTTAAAAAACAATTCAGATTTGAGGAGGTTTTTGATAATTAACTTTACTAATGTACGTATAGCGGCAATCTAGAAAATAATATAATCCCTTAACCAAGATTAATTGTTTATATATCCTGGTGTAAAATTAGGTTACCCGGAAAAGCATATGTAAAGGGGCAACACATATGGCTAACAAGGGCAAGTGAGGTAGACAGCAAAGTTTTCTCTAGAGCAATTCTTGCTAAGGTACCATCCTTCTTTCCATACACACACACCTTTTTCCCCCACTTTTCCCCCTACACCAATTAATACCAACATATATGTATATATGTATGTATATGCTATGAAGACTAAAATGTAATGCTATAATTATTGATAATTTCAATTTCGGTCCTAAATTTGTGCCTCCATGTACAACCCTCATCCCATTACGCCTAATCTTTTATAATTTCAACCAATGTTGTCCTTCTGTTAACTTTATCCGTTAATTGTTAACAGAAAAGGACCAATATTTAATTCTTGTTTTCCCTCCAAAGTGTTTTCCGCTAGCAACTAACTAGAGTAACAATGGAATGACGACATTGGATGAAATTAGGAAAAGTCAGGGAACTAATGAGCATGAGGTTGTACATGAGGATGCAAATTGAATTAGTATATTTCAGGGACCACAATTATTATATTTTGTTCAGATTAAACAATTGAAATAAAAACTAATATATCATCATCTTTCTTTTTCATTTTCACTCAATTGATCATGCTGCTCCAAGAGTGCAAGAATACAGGTAATTAACTTTTTGACCACTAATTAATCATAGTTTCAAGTTCTTGAATTAAATCTTTAATTTCTTTTATTTTAGCACTCACAATATTTTTTTCTGTTTTATTTATAAAAAAATCGAACATTTTAATTTGTACTGTCAATCAGACCGTGGTGTGTATTCCTCTGCTGGATGGGGTCGTTGAACTTGGAACCACGGAAAAGGTAATGTGCTAAATAATCAAGAATGCATTATTATGAATTCTTCTTGAACTTGAAATTTTGGAGAAAATTACATTTTATCATATGAACTATACATCTTTTTATACTTTACTATGTATATATATATTTGTGACACTTTGTTATCTTAATTATATACATAATTTTCGTAGCTTAGCCAAATTTGAGCATTTCTAGAATCAAGATTTTGTCATATGACCTGCGCAACCTTTATCCAGAGTACATTTATCAATCATTTACTTAATAATATAGGCAAAATAAATCCTAATTTGAACATTGAGTGTTTTAGCAAACATTGAAATGAGCGAGGGGAAAAAAAAAACCAAAAAAAAAAAACAAAAAAAAACAAAAAAAAAAAAAACCAAAGAAAGAAAAGAAATGAAAATCTAAGTAAATTCTCCTTGTCAAGAATGAAATGAGCAGAAGCCCCTTAAAAAAAATAATAAGTACCAAGTCTCCTTATACTTCTAAAAATAAAGCTCAGTGCTTCCTCACAAAGAGTTAAAATATATCTTTGTTAAAAACACAAGTTAGCTTACTGCCTATATTTATTTTCATGGGGAATCTTCTACTCATTACATCCTCCGTAGGGATAAAAATGGAAAAAGAAAACACATGTCACGTGGCAAGAAACCGAACATATTATTCTGTTAGAAACACTCAAATATTGCTAAATAATGAAAAATGCATAGTTTGAATGAAAGAAAATATCTCCAAAGAAAAAAAAAAAAACTAGAAATTAGATAACGAATCTCAAAATATATCGTGTACAATTCAAGTGCCAAATATTTTCCTCCCATCATTTTATATATTAGAAAGACTAAAAATAATGTATTAATTGTTATAGGTTAAAGAAGATATAGGACTAATCCAACGAGTAAAAGCCTTCTTTCAAAATCCAAACCCTCCAATGCCAGCTCTCTCCGAGCACTCCACGTCGAATCCTCCAACCTTTTCGGAGCCCCGTTTCCACTCTCCTGCGACGCTCCCCAGTTATACCCCCATGCAACCCACATCAGGGAACGGCCACGTGGCGGATGAAGATGAAGAAAACGAGGATGTGGCTGATTCAGACTCGGGAGCCGAGACGAGCCGGGGGGACAGTCGAAACACCCTGGCTGGAGCTGGCGCGGCTCGTTTAGCAGCCGGCGAGCCGATTGAGCTCATGCAGCTTGATATGTCTGAGGATATTAGGCTTGGGTCGCCGCCGGATGACGGCTCAAATAATTTGGACTCGGATTTTAATCTCCTCGCCGTGAGTCAATTGGGAAACACGGCGGAGCACCACCGTGATAGGTGGCCGGTGAAAGATCACATGAGTGCCTGTCTTCACCCACTACAATCAGGTATTTTACTTTATCTTTCTATCCTACACTTCCATGGCATTAGTTGACCTGTTGTTGGTTATTGAAAAGTGATTTTTATTTTTTGAGAAGGAAAGTTGTGCTTTTTGATGAAATTATAAGCTCTTGAAATTGTCTTATAAGATATTTTATAAGTTAAAAAGCATTTGTTTTTCTTTTCTTTTTTTAAAAAATAAAGAACTTATACACTCTTAAATAAGAATCAGTCAGGATTTCATAATTTCTTTTGAAAATGTAAAGAATTTTAAATTCATTTTAAAACATTAACATATTTTTTTATTTGACCTATTTTACTGATAAAATAATTATCACTAACATCGATCTTATAAATTGTAAGATCTTTTTTTTTTTCCAAAGCACTAAGCAACTTGTTTGAAAATATATAAAATTTAACATATTATGAGCTTTGAAAACATTTTATAAGGTATAAAAGCTTATCCAATCAATTAAATAATGCTAAATATGTTAAATATGTTGAGAAAATATAATTTAATTAGTTAATGATTTTTATTTTTATTTTTTTTTTGAATTATTCTACTAGGATTAAGCGCCTAAATTTTAGAGTGATAATTATAAAAACAAAAATAATTAGATTTTGTATTGTAAAGAAGAAGTAGAATAAACATGTTTTCTTTATAAAGGATCATTGAAAATTACTAGACATGGGTCGACCCTTTAATTAGCTTATTTTTTAACCTTGGATCGCTCTGCATTAAAATTTAAAATATATGCCGTCTTTGTTTTAAAATATATTCTATCTCCTATATATTCTATTATATCGACAAATATATATATATATATAACTATTACATCGATATTCTTCTAAAAAAAATATTTAATATATATTCACCATGTAATGAATTAGAAAATAAAATATAGAGTAAAGTAAAGGATTCAAAATGATCTTGTAGTTGTCTTCGTCTATATTGCATTCATAACTTCAATTGGATTCATAAGTTCAAGTAGTAGTATAAATTTTTATGGTTTAATTAAATAATGAACGGAAAATAGAGGTTGCTGGCGGCATTCTTCCAATTATTGATCCTATATTCTAATATATTTCATTTTCTATTCCATTGTAAAATGCAACATATATACATGACAAGAATAGTAAATTGTAAATATTTTTTTTTAAAATCTCACAGTCGTGGACATAATACATTCTGCATGCATTCGTAAAGTTGATACAAGATTAGACATGAATTGGATTAGAAAATCATAGCCAGCTTTATCCTTGCACTTTTTGGATCCTCTAGTTAATGTTTCATCCACATTCTATCTAAATACCTAAAAAATGTATGGTTCAAGATCCTGTATTTTTTTATTAAAAGAGAAGAAAAGGAAAAATTTTGATACACTTAATATATGTCCGAATAACAGAATCTGAAATGAAACATATATTAAAATAAATAATTGTGATTGTTTTTTATGTAAATTTCGAAATGAGATGGAACTACATTATTTATCCATGCATATGTATATATCAAAATTAAAAATAAAAAAATAAAAAAAAATGAAAAAATGAAAATAAAATAATGCAAGAATTTCCGTTTAATTAAATTTCCACTAATTTGTTGAAATTTGTACATATTTCTCAAGCAGGTAATTTACCACAAGAAGACGCTCACTACTCCCAAACAGTCTCCACCATTCTCCAAAACCAATCCCTCCGGTGCTCAAACCCCTCCTCCACCACCGCCACGTCCTCCGTTACCTCCGCCTTCACCAAATGGTCAGCCACCCCATCCGCCATTTCCACCCGCCGCCACACACTTCTCCTGGACGGCGCCGCCCAGTGGACCCTCAAGTACATCCTGTTCACCGTCCCCCACCTCCACACCAAGCCCCGCGACCACACCGCACGCAAATGGATCCCCCCGCACCAGATCTCCGCCACCCACGTCCTCGCCGAGCGCCGCCGCCGCGAAAAACTCAACGAACGCTTCATTATTTTAAGATCTCTTGTCCCATTTGTCACAAAAATGGATAAAGTTTCGATTCTTGGGGATACTATAGAGTACGTGAAGCAACTGAGGAAGAAAATACAAGATCTGGAAGAGGAGAAGAGTGCGCCCAAGAGGAAGATGAGGATTGTGGAGCATGGTGGGGGCGGAGGGAAGGCGAAGGTGGTGGAGGCGCCGCCACCTACGGCGGAGGTGGAGGTGTCGATAATAGAGAGTGATGCTTTGGTGGAGATAGAGTGTGTGCATAAGGAAGGATTGCTATTGGATGTGATGAAAGTGCTAAGGGAGCTTAGGATAGAGGTTACCACGGTGCAATCTTCTATCAGTAATGGGGTTTTTGCTGCTGAGTTGAGAGCAAAGGTATGATTTTTATTGGTGAGATAATTACCTCAATATCCATTTGAATTTGAACTAGTTACAAAAATATCATCTAACGAAAAATATAACAGAGCTAGCTAGTGTAACATTGTAATTAATTGCAATTATACCCGGTGAACATTTAACATATTACTTGAGATATTACATGTAAATTTTTTATTAATTTAATATAGGAATATTACCTTTACGACGCTTGAAATTTCGATAATTATTATTATACCTTCTATTGCATATGCACAATCAGAATTAGACCCTTGAACTCATGCATGATCAGCAATTACACCCCTTGTACAGGGGTTTACTTGTTATGTTTCAGAATTTTCGAGGGTCTAATTATAATTATCAAACATTAGAGGGTATTTTAATAATTATGTCAAACTTCAAGAGGTGTTGAAGTAATTATTCACTTTGATATATTTGCTTTAAGTTTTCAAGAAGCTTATTGCAATTTTCCATGCACCCTGACTTTGTTAAGTTTTTCATAAATTATTGATAAAATGTTATTTGAGAATATTTTTGTAATTAGGTTAGATTTAAAGATATTTGAGAGGTAATTATCCCTACTTCTCAATATTTGTTCCAAAGTAATTATATCTCTTTAATGTTATTCTTAAATCTTATTAAGAGTATATGTATATATATAAACTTTGGTTTTTGGTCATAATTATTTTGCAGGTGAAAGAGAGTGCAAATGGCAGAAAAGCAAGCATTATGGAGGTGAAAAGATCGATAAACCAAATATTAAGATAATTTGAATCGTGTGCTGACCAATTAGTCATATAATAAATACAATTATCATCCTTATTTTGAAATTATCATTCTCATGTATTGTGAATTATTTTATTAAATTTTATTTTTTTAAGAGGATAATGCGAATTATTTACATGATCCTGTAAATTCGTTTTTCTCCAAATGATAATTTTTTTACATATAATTACCTCAATCCATCAATCCATCAAAAAAAATACCTCAACACCTCCTGATGATATTATTACATCTCTTAATGTTAGTTCGGTTAACGATAGTTACAATTACACTTTCTGAAAATTTTAAAATATTACGAGTAGACCCCCTAATCTCAGCTCACGTGAATAATTGAAATTACATGTTAGTTCATAGAGTAATTATATTAACCTTATAGAGTATTTGGGTAATTATGTCAAATATAACAATAATACCTCTTTGTATTTGATTAATATGTTTGGATTATATACAGAATTGCAGCAAGTTTAATTCAATTACCATGCGATTGATATTGTATTTTTAAATTAGAATGTTAAACACCTTATAAATAAGGGATTTTTTTAAGATAATAAAGAAAATTATGCAGTGTTTGTAGAGGTTCTAAAAGAATTTGTAACGTCCACAATAGTACTAAAAGATTCGAAGACTTCAAGGGGATTCTAGAAGAATCTACCAAGTTCTGGAACTAGTGAAAGTAGATTTTTTTAGAAGTATATCTTTCTCAACCTTTTTATCTAAATTTTACCCCTAGAAAAAATTCAAAAATAGAAAGCACGCATATTTTTATGCGATAATTATCTATACAGCCGGAGGTTTAGAGATTCTTACAAAAGTATCTCTTAAGATCCAAATAACTATAATTATACTTCTACTGTTGGTTCAACTAATGAATAATTACAATTATAAACTCCAAAAAATTTGAAACATTACAAATACATACCTAAGCCACTATAATTACGTATCAACAATTATAACATTTAATAATATGTCATAATAATATGTCACTTGATTATATTGCAGGAAGCATTATAATAATTGTCCAAACCTAATAAATATTTTAAATAATCATGTTGAATCTCGAGAGAGAATGTAGAGAGATGATTATCCCTATTCCCATTTTGGGTGCTGTTATTGCTATTGGAAAGAAATAACACAACCCTACCCTTAGCTAAACTTAAGTTATGATTGAAATAAGAGATTCTGCACTTGCATGCTTAGATATTTGTATATCCACATGAGACTGTCCTAACTAGATTCACCTATCCAAACCCGGAACAGAATAAAAAGGCCTACTTAAAAGTAGAAAACAAATCACACTTATCAATCTATTCAAGCAAAAAAACAACTCTATAAAATTTTACAACAGATACTGTCTTACTTATCATTTTGAAGCATTTTATTTAGTATTTATACTGTTCATTCTTCTCTAATTCCCTATAAATTAAACTTAAATACAAAAAAGTGGACAGCACAGAAAGGAAATGGTTTTGACGCGTACGACAAAATTTCCGCCCACCGGCAAAATACCCTTTATATGGCAGCAGAGAATGAACTGCAAGTGCAAAACAACTCCTCAAAACAACATTTCCGTAACTCCATTTACCATCTTCTCCAAGTCTTCTTCTGATAGGAGGGTCCTTTTACCCATTGCACCAGTCTTATCGTATGGCTGCGCCATCCTCTTCAAGAACTGCGTGTACGGTGAAATAGAAAATGAATGCATGAACTCGGACATGAAAAGAATATTTTGGAAACTTCAAAGTTTTGTTGGGAATTTCAGAACTAAAAATATTAAGTTAGTCCCTGGCCTTTTCCCCTTACACAATCTCCAATAATTTCACATTATATAGTATTCATCTATTGTAATATCTGGGCAGAAGTACAAGCTGAAACCAGCTTGTTCTGTAAACTATTTGGAAAATATTTCTGCAAGATAAATATAAAATTACACTACCAACATGAAATGATATTTATTTTATTTTAACATACCTCTCTTGCAATATGCACAGCCATGTCCGTACTCAAGTTCAGGTGTGCATCACGTAAATGTGATAGTATCCAACCAGGCAACTTGGAGCGCTTGTCATGACGACTATATCTGAACGCAAAACAATCATGAAACATGCATAAATATCCTGTTTAATTGGTCAATTACCCAATAGAACCATGGTCACGAAGAAGCAACGGTCACTGCACAGAGAAGTTGTGACTTGTTGAATCTTCAAAAATTGATGTAGCATATAGCTATTGATAGCTCAGGATATTTCACTAACCAGCTACATAGTAAGTATTAAGGAGACGGCTAATATTTTCTTCAGAATCAGAATAAAAAACAATGATACAAACCTCTTGTCAGCAAAAATCATCATTCCATAATCTGCTTTCGACCGGATGACTCGTCCCACACATTGCGCCGCTTGTCTCTGAAAATATTGTACATGTGAAATGTGTAACAGTGTAAGTACATTAAGACAAGTACTGGATTTTCTTTAGAAAAAAACAAGTTTCTGAAAGTACCAAAGCATCAAAAGTCAAAAAATCGCCCTCTTTTATTTGGAAAGTCTCCCGCAAATATTCCAATCTCGCAAGCAATATTCTGGAAATTACAACAACATCGTTAAGCCACATTGAGGCATGAAACAAGATTGTAAACATTGGCATACAAAAAAAACTTAGTCAGACTCAGATGCATCACTGAGACACAACTAGAGTGTTAGAAGCATATCCTTGCTTAAGGATACATCTTAGTATGCAAACTAGGTGAATTTTAATACACAGAATGTCGCGCATGGTCTCTTCACTCAACCAAGCTGTTCAAAATATTGATATTAAGAGCAAACAACATGAGAAAAAAATACTGTATGTCACCAGAAAGGTCGCAGCAGCTAACCTGCTCAACGTGTACTGAAAAGGAACACCAAACATGATTACAAGTCTGCCATAATGTCTATCAAAGTCTATACCTTCGGCCACCTTTCCCCTGCAAGTGAGCTAAGTAAAGGTCATATAATGCACAAAAAAGACAAATAAATAAAACGCCTACATGGCATGTGCAAATTATGACTGTAAATAAACAGGAAAATCAGGTCAAACACTCACTGAGTGTGAGATTTACCAAGGATCGAATAGTCACTGATAAGAAGACAACCTAATAGATGCTCAATTTGATGGCTATCAAATGGTCTACATATCTAGACAAAACAACTACAATAGCTTGGTTTATTTAACCCTATAGAGTGGTATACATATACCTCACTTAACTATGGTATAGTAAGGGATTTTTCACCAATATACCTTTATCAGTTGCATAGCACATTTTGGCAGAATCATTCAGCACTTGATGTTGATTCACACTTTCATATACTTAACTCACTACTGATTCCCCAATTATAATTGATCATACTTATAGATTCCACTTTTATTCCCTCACCAATTCCCACCCAGTCAAATAACATGGATAACATTTAATATATGAAGACCCATTCAGGAATGCAGGGTCTACAACTGAACAGCGGTGCATTATGTAGAAAAGCTACCTGGCAACCGAGAAGAAAACAGCACCTCTTCCACAATCACAAGCTCTGCGATAATTGTCTAGCGCAAGTGTAGTTTCCACTACATCCTGAGTCTCTATGAAAACAAGTTTATGTTGCATTATCTCCTGCAACACAGTCAAAATGAAACCAATGCATCGGTGCAAAACAAAGCCACAAAGTAGATTTCTTAAATACTTGTAACCGGCATGTGAATTTCAGGAAATTGTTTAGAGAAAGTTTACCTTCAGAATACCAGATTCATGCCAACTGTTGACAATTCCATCCATGTAAGAATAGCTGACGAAGAAGCACACAATTCCATCTGGAACAACAGACACCATTTCAAGCAAAAGTTTGCCATAATTTTTCTCCACACCGGGGTCACTTCTCAAATCATACTTCGTGCTCACAGGAAGCTGATCACTGAAAAAGCAAGGCAGAAGAAGAAACAGTTCTACAGCCGTCAGTGCACATAATTTCTGCTGAAAGTAAATGAGATTATAGTGATAAAAAGAGTTTCTATAAGCATATAAGAACGGAACCTCTAAATCACTCACCTTCCACGAGTGAGAACCATTGGGCATATGCAATCCCTTGTTAAGGACATCGTAAAACTTCGACTAACCACGGGATTGAAATTAAGAAGACGAGGATAGAGATCAATGGGGCTCAGTGTCCCAGAAGTAATAACAACAGATTGAAACCGTTCAAACACGGGCTTTATGGCAAGAGAAGCATCATGACAACAAAGCTGAATACCAACATAGGTGTTCCATTAGAAAGTTGGATTCAAATAGCTGGGCATGGTGATGAGAAGAACAGTGAAAATAATTGATAATCACAAAAGGATTCTTCTATAACCAAATGCAGGAGAAGAAAAGATATCATTCAGTTTACAGTTTTCAATAACATAGAGATAACAGCCAGCATATCAAAACTTCTGTGACTTAAAAGATACTTTCTATAAGCTATTAAAACACAAGTGCAACATATTTGCTCCACTAGTTAGTTCAAAGACAGAGTACCTGGAGTACAGGGTCAGGTATATGTGGCATTCTTTCATCAAAAGGTTCAATTATAATAGAAAATCCTCTAGTATATGTCCCCACAAGAGTTGCCAGATCGCAAATTGCTTGGATGTGTAAAAATTCATCAGTGTCGGTTATCTCCAACGTTAACAAGAGAGAATGAAGCCGGTCATAACAAAACCTTAGCATTTTCTGGTCAATTCCAACTTGTGCATTAATGGAAGCAACAAATGTAACAGGACCCTCCTTTTCAACATTTTCAGTTTGCAGTCGTCCTTTAAAGTACTGGACCAATCTGCGCAAAACAGACAAGAAATGCTCTGCACGCCTTATATTTCCAGGCACTGCTTCCTTCAATATATCATCAGGCAAGGCAGGATTTGCGAACCACGCGTCAGTAACTGCAAGTAGAAAAAAGATATTCTTTGTGAGATCTGATCATGGTGAGATTACACGCTTAATTCAATGAATCATGAACTGATTCAACATACGAGGAAGGTTGCCCCTTTGCGCCAACCCCTCAACAAGCCTGTTGTATTCTGCACGCAGTCGACCAGCATCGGTGGCCTTTAACCTTCCTACCATGTTAAACGAAGTTATGATAAAAGAATTATCAAATGCTAGTTTCTGTTCCTTTAAAGGAAGAATCATCACAATTTCTAGGAGGAATAATTACAACAAAAATTAGGAATTATGCAATCTTTGGACAACCTTGAGCACGGCAACTATACAGCAACAGTAACAACTGGAGGACATTTTTGGAGATAACCATAAAATCTGAACAAGAATAGGAACCGCTTTTCTAGTTCAAATGTATCTAATACAGTCATGTACATTTATCAAAAGTTCTAGAGGTATAACCACCGAAAATATATAAATAACATAGCCTTAAGTACACAATAAGATGGAGTATTTAAACACACAAATTAAAGCACATACCTCTCAATCTCCTGGGACATTCTATTCAGATTCCTTGTTGCCCCTTCAAGCGTCTGCCTCCTTACACTAACACTAAGTGCCTCAATGCACACATTGTCAATATTATGGGCCTCATCAAATACGACAACAGACTCTCTCTGCATCTCCTTTGATATGATTCCGGCAACTTTCGGATCAAGCAGGTACTGGTAGCTATATACCACCACATTAGCAAATTGCACCATATGGCGTGCTAAAAAGTACGGACACCATCCTTTCGCTTTCCCAAATGCCCTCAAATCCTTCAATAGTCATAGAAACGAACACAATTCAAGATCTGTTTTTCCAGTTTCCGTTAAAACAAAAAAGAAAACATTATTTCTAAAGCCACAAAAAGCAAAACCTGCAACGTATAAACTCCAGGAGGCAAAACCGCATCAGAGGCAGCCTTCTCATAATTCTCAAAAAACTCACACGTCGGAATATTCGGATTCTCAACCGCCAATGCCCTCACCCAACTCGCCGTAAGCTTCCTACAAGCAGCATCGACCGAATCTCGATTCTCCGCCGACACAACACTCGGATTCACGCACAAGTTCTTCCTCGATGAAAGCCCCAAAGCCAGAATCCTCGCCGATGGCCCCAAAATCTTAACCTGATAATTGTGCAAAAACTTCAATTCTGCTAGGGTTTTCTCCATTTCGTGTACAGTGCGGGTGCAGTAGAGCAGCTTTACTGGATTCGATGGTTTTGACAAAACATAACTTGTGATCAAGGAAAGAAGAGCAATGGTTTTTCCAGTTCCCGTCGGCATCTCCAGTAGGCAGTGACCTTTGGCGTCGAGCGCGCGTTTGAGTTCAACCATGTAGGCATATTGTTCAGGGTAGATGTTGTCGTATGGGAAGTATACAGTTACGTCTTCTATTTGGAACTTCATTTTCACGGCGGAAACGACAGTACCGGCGGAAGGGAAAAGTAGGGAAGACGAACTGTCAGCAATGATTGCCGGCAGTGACAATTGAGTGTTCAGTATTTAGCATTTTTCAGAGAGGCGGCGCCGTTTGAAGACCTAATAATCCATTTGTCGTTACTAATTAATCAGCCAGTTTTTCTTTTTAAATAAATAATAATTTCTCTACTTCCCTTTGGGTCATAGTAGAGAGGCCGAGCTCAGCATCAAGCCAAATTCGAACTTCAGAATATTGGCTTGATGATTCGCGAATCACGAGCCTGAGCCATTATTTTTAAAAATATATATGTATATATTATTAAAAGTAATTATTTTATTAAAAATATATATAAATTATGTAATATATATATATGAATATATATATACACATTAAAAATATATATTATCTAAATAATGTTAAAAAAAAAAAAAGAAAAAAAATGAATTTGAACTTGCCAAGCTCGATTAAGGCTCGAGCTCAACATATTTATGGGCTCGCGAGATCAAGCTCGGGCTCCATATTCCTAAACGAGCTCGAGCTCACCATATATACAAACAAACCGAGCTCGATTTGGAATTTTTGTTGAGCTCGAGCTCAATTCGTTTACACCCCTCGATTATAGTAACTAAATAAATAATATAAAATAATCTAAAATAACTATATACCTCCTTGGGTCGTTTTTGCACCAAATCCTGCAAAAAAAAAAATTATAATTAAAAGTACTTGATATTTAAAAATTATTAAATAATTATTATAAGCCAACAAAAAGTAGTAGTATTTAAAAATATAATCGCCTACTTTATTAGAAATTAGTTTCTAACACCTTATAAACAGCCCAGTGACATTATTGTTGATTAATTTTCCCCAGTGACATTATTGTTGATTAATTTTAAAATACTTACAGTAAAACCAAAATTTTTAAATACGTAAAAATAACTTTCAACGGCTCATAATTAAATAAATAATTTTCACAATTAATTGCAAACATTACCTTAGTAGATACAATTGTCTATTTTTGGGAACTGGACTTTTCCTTTGAGAAGACAAAATTTGCATACATTTCTACGCGAATATTTGTGACTTTCCATCAATGGCATTCTTGAATTTTATTTGAATTGAGAAAGGCAAGAATACTAATGTGAAGCAGATCCCAATACTTACGAAATTTTCTTGGAAGTCTAAAATTGAACACCCCTTGAGGGATGTTCCATCGAAAAAAAAAAAAGAGAGAACACCCCTTGATGGATGCCTTTGGTGCTTTATAAAAGAAACTCCTGGTTCTTGTCAAATATGTTACCAACCAAAGCAATTTAGATTTTAATTATGTATAATTGTTGCATAAACCAAATATATCTTAATCATTGATCATTTAAAGTATTTGACAATATTAAAATAAATGTTATTTTATCTTTAACATTCAAAATCAAATTTAAAATAGTATCTAATGTCTTAAAAACTTACGATATAACTCATAAGAAATAAAAAATTCAAATTGGAAAATATTGTTTAAGCTAAAAGAATTATACAGAAGTTTAATTTCTTTTTACAAAGTACATTCAATTAATTAATGCTTAATAAATTTCTCAACAAATAGTGTTCCTTCCAAAATATTAATTGTTTCATGTATAAAAGGATAATGTGTTGTAAATGAATTATTTATCCCAAAACAATTTTCTACTAGCTTTTCTCCCAATTCATATCTATGTTCCTGTTACTTAAGAAAATGAAAGCTATAAGTACAACTCTCATTAGGTAACACCAATTTTACACTTGTTAATTGTTATTTGTCTAACTTTGGAGCAAAATAACTATCCGTTTTAAAGGCACTCCCCACAAGCATAAAAATCCACTATGAAAGGAAAAATAAGAAAAGAAGCGCCCAAAAGGTGAGGAATATGACTTCTTACAATGAACTTTTCAAACAGTTTCCAATTTGAATTTCACATAAGCATGCTAATAATTTGTGAAATCTGCAGTGGCAAAGAGCAAGCAGACTAGAGCTACAAATTGTAGCAAGAATCACCTTTTCAGCAAATTCTCTTCCCAATATGCTGTGATACGACAAATTCTGCAAAACTGAGCGATCAATCATCTGGAGGTGAAGTCCTGACAGCCAAGCCCTTGATCGTGTGGCGACACTGAAACCTGCCAGGTAAGTGAACTTGCCTTATTAGAGCCGGCCCGTGCCTTTTGTAACTAGTTTTCATGCAGTTCACCATTCATTCTACATGGGAAGGATATTAGTGTCTAGCAAGGCAAACAGATTTGGACAAAAGAATCGAGGGAGAGGTGGAGAGACTGGACGCAGTCACCATTGCCTAAAATGATGCCTCATAATAGGCTCCTGATGCTACTAGGCCTTATCTGTATGCTATTTAACTCGGATTGCATAAATTAGTTTGACAGTGATATTGGTACTTCTGACCACAATGGGAGGTGGGAGGAAGGGACACAAGAAAAGATTTGGTATTTGGAGAAGAAAATTCAATGCAAATTATGACCTGTTGCACGATGCAAAGCAGAATGTACCTCAAGAGTAACACATTTTGATTGCCTTACAAGCTGAGGCTTCTTGGAGATTCCAATGTAGTGCCAAGTATCATATTTGAATAAGGAAATACTGGTCTCAAAGAAATTTAGATAACCAAAATCCCGTTCAAAGCCATAAAAAAACTCATAATATTCAACAATTACAAGCAGCAGATTTCCACGAGAAGAGTTCAAGGAAGCAGGAACATTAAATAACATGAAGCGAATACAGAGTTACAGCCATAGTCTCAAATTTTTGTTTTTGAAAAACTGTAATTTATCACGTTATGAATTATAAATAGAAAGTCAAAGAAATGAGCATTTACGAAAAATAATTAGACACTGGTCTAAGTGAGAAATAACCAGAAGGTTGAAATTATATAGTTTTCCAGCCCACGTTGCTATAATTAGCAAGTGTACTTAAAGGGCATAAATATCAGTACACTATTCCACAGGAATGTTGATACTGCATCACCAGATTATTTTAAGATATAAATGAAGACCAGTTAAGCACGAAGAAACAACTCCAATATGTTTGAAATTGAATATGCACACCAAATTAAATCCTTCAATGTAGAGTCCAGTGATCCAACAGAGCTGGCACAATCATTAGGTTGAGCATTCATTTCCACATCTCGCGTTTTGCACCTAAATCTTAATCTGAAAGGCACTGTCTGCAACAGGAAAGGATAAAACGATAAGCAATCATACATCGAGAAATTGCAGAAAATGTGATATTAGAGTTCTCTCTAGGAGTACAACATGAGCTTCCTAAGGAAGACACTATACATACAAAAGGTGCACGAAGTTAGATGATTCCTAGGCCATTTTGCAGCATAACAAATTGTCTTCAACTTGTAACATCATTACACATTATAGGCGATAGCAGCAGCTCCAGATTTCTTATCCCAAAACAAATATATACGGCCATATTAATATGCGATCTACAGCTCCTGAACCCTAGAGGTATTTTACTGAAGCACATCAAGCATCAGTAAGTAGAGCAAGAATGGGAAGAGAAATCTGAATCAACTTGTTATTATCAGATTCTGCAATGATTATACTGATAAACTGTAATTGCGGCCACTTCCTCATCGAATAAAACAACGCCAAGGGACTTTTTACCTTCCTACTTTGCCGAAATTCACGCTTGGGAAGAAAGTGCAAAGGCAAATTAAGGTAAGAGGGAGCTTTCACCAAGAGAAACAATTTTGTAGGACCTAAGAACATGTTATTAATCAAAAATCATGTACCAAATCACATCAAATCGACTATTTTCCAGCATTTCAAGAAACAATGAGTACTACTATCAGTTACCGGCATATGAATCCGATCCAACACCCCTTGATATCATCGTGCGAATAGCCTATACAAAAAAGAGAAACAGCAACAAATAATCAAAGACTTCAAAAATCAGACAAAATGCAAATGACACTACCAAAATCACCCACAACCTTTCTGGAAAGAGTTTCCGTGACTTTACTTCGACTAAAATCCCCTGAAATAGTCCTCTGGTGTGAAAAACTCAGTTCATAAACATGTAAAGGTCTTAGAGGACTAGGTCCAAGAACCAGAGAAATTTTCTCAACATGAGGAACTTCAGATATCAATAACTGAAGTGCAGTCTTGAGACTAGAAACACAGTTCATCAATTTTTCCAGCCTTCTTATCCCCATTTTCACCTCTCTTTTCCTCGCCGCTTGCTTTCTCCTTATCGATATCGCTTTCACTTCACTTTTCGCGAGCTCAGCTTCCTACTCAGTAGTAAATATAAATACTTTCAAATCGGCATGAAATTGGCGGAGGTAAAATAAAAAATTCAAGTTACTCACCAATTCTTTAAACTCGGAGCGCAAATCATCGAATTCCTCGGTGATGTCCTGAAGTACCCTGCCAAAAATTGCAATATTCCTCAGATATTACAAAGCGAAACGCTTCTGTTGAAATCCATGGAAATTTTAACATTTTTTAGGGAATTACGAGGGGATCTGCTGGTGCATGAACAGAACAAAGCCGAGGATATCGGTGACGACGTGAAAAATGGCGGAGATATCTAGTGAATCGGCGGCAGTATCGATATTCGTGAACTCCATATCCGAGCTTCCTTCGCCTTCTTCCATGGCTGCTGCAAATTTAACCAGAGAAACGACGTCGAATTGACCGGAGAAAGGAATTCAACTTCCCCTTATGCTATATTTATTTAAATTCATCAGGGCGGGCTGAATTCATTCTTTTTCTTCCCAATTTCCCTTCCATAAAAAAGATGCATTTTGCATAATAATGCAACAAAATTTTGAGAAATGCTAATTAATCTATTTTAAGTGTGACAGCATATTATTATTATAACATTATTATAGTATGATTTAGAAATGTTTACGCCATCAATTTAAAATGAGATAACTCTACTTTTCTCCTAAATTATGACCCATTTTATATTTCACTCATCAAATTATTTTTTGCAAAAACGACTATACGAATTTTTAAAATACTTGCAGCGTCTAAATATTCTAGAAATTTGTATGGTGGTATGAGAAGAAAAATAATTTAGTGGGTAAAATAAATAAAAAATTATCAGAATAAAATTCTAATACGTACTCGAATATTTTTTAAACCTTGAATTCTTGACAAAAGGAACAAGAAATTAAGAAAATCATGTGAACTTGATTTTATAGATAACGAAGCTATAAAGATTGGCTGCTTGTCCATGCCTGATATTCATGTTCCATTTTTCCTATTAATTTGACAGTTTATTTTTTTCTTTTTTTTTATTTGCAAGTACTTATTTCTGGATATGACAACCCAAAAAAAAAAAAAGATTTTTAATTAAGTATTTGTTTAGTAAAAAAAAAAGAAAAGAAAAGAAAAATACATATTTTGCTACAAACAGAAAATGGCCCACTCATTGTTTGGGCCTGGAGGAAAGAGCCCACTTAGGAGTTGTAAACAATTAGCCACCGACGCCAATGGAGTGTTAGGCGGCCTGAGTCTCCAGCAAAGGAGAAAACAGGGATAATATAAGTTGTAATCCTGTAAATAGGCTGGACGTGACTCCATCCCGGCATGAGGTTTGCATTACATTCTAACAAAGTTAATTTCCTCAAATTCATTATATGCATGTTATACTTATGTTGTTCTCTCTTTTGACATGAATTACCGACGTAAGTATGAGAGGGTTTTTGTTGAAAAATTCAGTACTTTTTAACATATTTGCTGCACAAATTAGTTCAACTAGAATATATTTGAAATAAAAGATAGGAGATCAAGCATGCATCATCCTTATGAATTCCTAAAAAAGAATTGCCAACATTATGTTTCATATTTATTTATAATTTGTCCCAATAACATTTTGATTCATTTTTAAGATATGTACATATGTTTATGTACATAGTACATGATGATAGTTTCAAATGTCCTTTGTTTGTCAAGTTATAATCGAGTACCTTAGTTGAACATTCTCATACCTAATAAGGACAAAATGCATTTTATCTCAACATGAAAGCTGAAATCGATAGAAAATTCTATGAAAAAAATAACAAGCACTAAGCCTATTTGTATTTTTCAAAGTGAATCTCACTGTCTCCTATTAGAAGGGATTAAAATGTATCTTTTTTAAAAATACAGATTAATATGATACTGATTATTTTTTCATAGAAAGTTTTCTCCCAATTTCATCTTTCACACAGGGGATAAACTACAATTTATCTGACCTAATAATTAGTATTTAATTAAGTTCTATAAAGCAAAATTAAGTATTTTGATTTATGCACTTTTGATTAATTCTTATGTTTCCCTCTCCTTTTTTTTTTTTTTTTTCTAAGGTCTCATGTTTTACACTTGGAGTTCTTACAGCCGATCATTAACCTATATGTTTGGACCCAAGACCATAACACTGGCAAAGTGATTTTGAACTCGGAATTTTGAACATCAATGTAAACTTTAAGATTTACCAGAAATTATATATAACATTAAAACAGTAATCACTACACTAAATTTTTTTTTAAAAAAAAAAAATTATACATATATGTATGTGTGTGTGCGTGCGCGCATATATAAAAAAAAATCTTTTCCTTTTTTTGTGTTTTCAATGATTTTAAAAGTAATATAACTACCACTACATGCCCACTACATTACATCCTACAAAACCCACTCACATATCGTTGAATTAACGTATATTAACAAACTCAATGTTATTATTTTTATGTTGGATCATTTACCATATATAATAAGTTTTAAATAATTTCATTAATGGGCTTATTTTGAATAATTAAAACATATAAGTGGTCAATGAATTATTTTAATTTTTAATATTTTAAAATGGTCAAAATTAATTAATACGGTTAAGATATTCACATTTCGCATATGATATATAGTACAGATTATATGTGTGTAATTACCTTTGAAAATAATAAAGATTATTAGATGCACACGTATTTAGTACGCATTAGTAGCTGGTTTGTAATTAATATTTAAGCATAAATTAATAACATGAAGATTCAAAAAAAAAAAGAAAAATTAATAAACCAGAAATAGAAAAACGATGAAAACAAATAAATAAAATAAGAGAAAGAAAACAAAGGAAGGGATTGATTTTATACTAGCATCCATGACATACTAATGGGTGTGTGCATAAAATAACTAATATATATTTCGTAATTAAATATTAAAATATAATGAATACTTATTTTTCATGTTATTTAATAATTAAAATATGATTAACATGTTCAATATATTTCAATATATGTATATATATATATAACTTAATTAACATAAATAGATATATTAGTGGTTATGGGCGATTATTAAAGTGAGCTAATATTAAGGAGTACTTGAGGCAAAAATATATAAAGACACACTATCAAAATAATCACTTAAGAATCCCATATTTTATATCATCCATATGTTGTCGTAACATCGCATGTTCATAATTTTCTTCTCTTCAACATACCCATTTGTCATGTT
>JACFYI010003797.1:71442-82412 GCA_014898755.1 Handroanthus guayacan
AAAAAAAAAAAAAAAAAAAAAAGGCATGCCCTTTGGCTCCTTGACACGAGAATCGAATCAAATATCATCATAGTCAACTCAATCAAAGGATTTGGAAAAAATGTACATGACCGACATTTTCACAATTAATTCCAGTAATAATAATTAGATTCGTCATCAAATTATGTATGTACCATATATATTTTTAACAGAAAATTTAAAATATATGCATATTTTTCATATATATTATATATATAAATATTATAATGGGGCGGGTCCGAGTCCAAAACTTGAAAACCCGAAGCCAGACCTGCCCTAGGACCCGTTTATAATTTAAAAACCTACCCCATTGCCATCCATAGCCCCACTTAGGATGGAACCTTTTTTTTCTGAATTTTATTTTATTTTGTTTGTATTTCCGTCCCTAATTTCAATTGCACCTTTGTAATTTTGTAGGAAGAATCAATTGAAGAGTTCGAGGTTAGAGAGAGAAAGAGATGAGAGAATTGTGAGACAGTGG
This sequence comes from Handroanthus guayacan, assembly GCA_014898755.1. Lineage (NCBI taxonomy): Eukaryota > Viridiplantae > Streptophyta > Magnoliopsida > Lamiales > Bignoniaceae > Handroanthus > Handroanthus guayacan. The sequence goes on from JACFYI010003797.1 coordinate 71,942, forward strand.
TTGGTTGTGTGAGAATAGAGGAAAAATTATTTAAAGCGACCTGAATTTAATAAAAGCTAACCTATATTTAGCGAATTCGATTGAAAATGTGCGAAAAAAGGCATCCTTGTGGTTCCTTGACACGGGAATAGAATCAAATATCATCATAGTCAGCTTAATCAAAGGATTTGGAAAAAATGCTCATGACTGGCATTTTGACAATTAATTCCAATAATAATAATAATTAGATTCGTCATCAAATATAGAAATCATCTATCATATCCTCCTTAAAAAATGCCTCGAATGATGAGTAAGACAAAGAGCCTATGTGAAAATCATTGTCCCTTAAGATCTTGATGCAGAATAGGACACCGTACCATTAGAACGATAAATTAACTATATATATAAGTATAATCATGTTACTATAACATTCTTTATTACAAGTATCCTAGGTTATTTGCTGTTCAACTAACACCTACTATAAGTGAGGAAAGGGAAAACTAACACCTACCTAATATGGTATCTTTACATTTATAACATGATCCATATATACTAATGTCCATTTGTCAATTGCACTAATTTTCTTGTCCAACTATTCCTAAATCGCAAACAAGAATTAGGTAAAATTAACATTAATGTACAACATATAATAGTACGACTATTTTTTTTTGACAAAAAAAAAAAAAAAAAAGAAAAATTCCTGTAAGAAGATATAATTGTCAAATGTGCCCTCTCATATTTTTATTAGCATTAAACTCCATGTGTAAAATAATGTTGCCCACGCACCCAACAACCTCTTCGGCCATTGACATAAGTTTTTTTACGAAATTACCCCTACTTATGCTGCTCAATGTTGTCTGTTTTTGGTTTTGCTGTATGTTTTGTTCGTGTGCAGTAGCTATTGTCCATGATTAATTAGTGAACCAGTTGTGTGAATTTGTTGTTAAATTTTATGTTTATTGACTTTTGTTAATCTTATAATTTAAATCATTTTTTTTCTAGATTTTTCAATATATATATATATATGCGCTTCATTTTCTGATTTTCAAAATCCAGGTTGAAATTAGTTGCTCAAAAAAAAAAAAAAAAGAAAAAGAGTAGAATTATGAAATATCATTCAAATCCCCATTAGATTTGGTTAAGTTCATGCTTTTCTTTTTTCTCTGAATTTATAAGCTTTTGAGAACATGATCTATCTCTTTTTCTTAATAAAATTTCATTTTATAATACTAGCAGTCATCACATATGATTTCCATGTAAATAAATAGTCTAGTCATGAAATATTATTTATGCTTGCATCTTCGCTACTATTATAAAAGTTACAACATGCCAATAATTATATATACATATGCATTATCTTAATTTTATATAATAATAAATTATAATAATTTACAGCATCAAAGCAATAAATAGCATTCAAATGTAATAAATAAATTAATGCCAATATGAAATTTTCAAATTTCTTTTTTAAAATTAAAAAAGGAAAACTTATGTGAGGAGAATTTAGAAGTTTAATTAAAGTGGAAAGTTATCAAGTGGGGATAAGAAATCTGACATGAACATGGACTAGTTGATTAGTAGATTTGGATAAAAACACAATTTTACTCTTATAGAATCAATGCGTGTAATAATATATATGTAAAGGGTAATTTTGATTTACAGAAATTGTTATTCAAACTACCACAAAAACTCTTCCTTTCTATAATTGTATAGATAAAAAATGATAATGGATGAATATTTCAGATACTTCAGGACTCTATCATCTTCTTTAATGACGAGTTGTCAGAGTCTGATGTTTCAATGGAAACTCTATTGAACGAAGAAGGATATAGGAGGTCAGAGTCTCATATTTTAATGGAAACTCTCTTGAATGAAGAAGGATATAGGAGGGAGAAATTAAAGTTGAGTGATTATAAGAGAAAGGAGTACAATTCACTACCAAAATACGTTATTCACAATTAATGGTAGGGATGGCTAGTAATGCATTGACTATTTTATACTAGGGTTTATGCTAATAATAATATGAGAAGGGGGTATTTGACTATTAGACTTTCTAATATTACACACTCTCATTGTTGTGTCGCAATCTTTTCCAAAATAAATGATACAAGAAAATACGAACATGTAGAACAAGAGATAGATTCATTTCATAATCTTGCATTTATAAGACTAGCAAAATACTTCAAATCATATTATAATTATTATTCAAGAGTTTATACTTCTATTATTATTTAGATTACATCAAATAATTTTTATTTCATTTTGTGAAGTCATAAATAATATTGGTGCTAGAAGCACCCCTTTCTTCCTCTTGAAAGCTAATTAATAAATCCATTCTTCAGGTAGAAAAATCTCCGGGGAAAGATAAGCATCGTTTGCCTTATTCTTGTTCTCCATCTTTTCATCCATTTTTTTCATCACATCTTTGCATTGATCAGCACAAGAAATTAAAATCCATTTTTTTCAATATTTTCAAAATTAATGCTAGTACGAAAAAATAAAAAAAATAATAATAAAAAAAAGAGGGGATTTTGTGTAGTAATAATAAATTAAAAAAACCTGGTTGGGGCTTGATTTGTTGTCCAAGTTCGTGGACGTTGAGGTTGAGGGCGTGAACCACTCGAGAAGGCAGCAAAACTGGAGCCACACCTGCCAAATACACAGAAAGGGGAGTGATATTACTTAAATGGGCCAGAAGACTATTTTACCCCCACTCTTTAAATATAATTCTCAAATATTTGATAACTAGCGCATTTTCTACGCAGGACATATTCGTCTTATTTCAATTTTAAGCTAGTCCTTATTATGGACAGTCTGTATTACCGTACATGGCCTAATCACATATAGTCGTAATATTGTCATAATAAGCAAGTGTCAATTACGTGTTGAATAGATATGTCTCGATCAACCATAATATAACAAATGCATGTATGCCAGTTTCAAGCTCTGAGCACGAATGCCCAAGCTCCTTGGGGTAAAGTGAAATCGATATTTTTTTAAAATTCTCCTTCAAGGAGAGGTTAGGGGTTCAAGGAAAAAAAAAAAAAAAGCTTTGAGTAAAAACAATAATTTGGGTAATGATTCTTACTAATCTAAGTTTTCAAGAATTTCGATAGAACTTTTGATTTTAGCAAAAATATATATATATAAAATATTATTTAAAAATAGAGTTGAAAAAGTTTTTCCTTCTATTTTCCTTTATTGAGGTCCAAAATCTAATCATTGTGTGAATCAAGCACGAATGATTATATATTTGGTCAAAAATACAAATTTTTCTCTAACATTTTAAAATTTTGGAATTACACAATTTAAATCCATACCCGGTTTATTGGTGAACCGGGGGTCAGCCGCTCCGGTTCGGGGGAGAAAAACCCCAGTGCCACAAGATCTCCGGTTAGAGCCCAAGAACACCGCTTGCATTCCGGGCCCACCACATCCCCTTGTTGTTTGCCCCCTCTTCCCACATCCCCACTGTCCTTGAAACTGCAATAAACAAAATAAATTAATTACAAACAATTTTGTTTTTCAAATTTGTTGATTAATTAATTTCCAAGCATTTCTCATTTTGTCCTAAGGAAAAAAATATATGCACCTTTGTTGAAATCGAATTTTGTTTCAAGTATACTAATTTTAATTTTTTAATTATATATAAAGAGCTTTTCAAAAATCTATGACAGATTTAATGAATTCAATGGCTAACATAATTTTATGATGATTCTATCATAAATAACTGACATTTGTGATGGACTTGAGAAAAAATACTAACGGTTTTTAAAAATGAGAAATATATATATCTGTATATATTATGGCACTTGTGACAAATTAATTATAAATTTCTACGACAAATTAATTATAAATTTCTACAACAAATAGTTAATTTCTAATTTGTCATGAAAGTTTCATCATAAAAGTTAACTCTATGAGTGACCTCAACTTTGTCCTATAACTAATCAGTAAGAAGACATATACTAAATAATTTGCACACTGACGAACAAAATGAATGTTGTAAATTATAAATCATATCACTTCAGTATACTGTATAAATATTTCATAACGGACTTTATATCCATCATATTAAATGCAATTTTCCTTTTAATTCAATTGTTCAAAGCTTTAGTTCTTTAAATAGCATCTTATCTCAAGTTAATACCTTCAAACTCCGATCATGAGATGGTATAATCAAGTACGAAAATCTAATTAGTGCCTAAGTTGATTCTCTTTTTAATTTTTCTATTTCATGTGGATTTTTTTTCAATTAAAAGAGAAACAAAATTATTTTTTGAAAAAGAAAAGACGATTTGGAAAACTATATAATATATAAATTTAATAATTATATTGATTGTATTAAGTACCATCAATGGAGATTTCTTTCCTGCAGACGACAGAGAATTCATCCCGTGCTGATGTGGTTGCTGCACCTCAATTCCAAACTGCTCCTAAAACAAGGAAGACACGCATAAAAAGCTTGTACAATCTCTCTTCTCTGCAAAACGGGTGATCCGAGACCCGGTAACATAGTACAAGCGATGGGATCTCTCTAATATCATATTATATCACATTAAAAATACTTGACCACAAACTGTACGTTTTATCGATATGGGATTCTAATTAAGTTCTTACATACTCCCGTGCACTCAAGGCCAGATGTAAGGAGATGATGACCTACGCACTTTACTGATATGGGATTTTAAGTTTTAACACCACACCTCGTTCGCCCATGACTGAACATATGAAAGGTAGAGTAATATGAAAATAAATTTTAAACTTGAATCATTTAAAAATTAACTTAAAGGGCGAGGATTGTCCAAGGAGCCCACACAGATATACTTAATGGACGGGAGATTTTGACAAAATTCTCTCTTCTTTCTATTTAATTATGTACAAACAAGAAAGCATAAGGTTCATCAACAAAAGCACATACAATTAAGAAACCTTTTACCTGTGCCGTCTGATCATGATCATCATCAGGGCTAATTGTATTCCATCCATGTTTCAGGGGAAGCCGCTGCATGACTCCATTTTCGAGACCACCATATCTATGCTGTGCCATATCACACACGATAATCCAAGAATCTAGAGAGACAAATGGTGGGTGATTTGTAGTTCACAGTTCCAACTTAATTTGAACCTGAAACATAACTAATTTATATACCTCGTGGGTGGATTTTTGCCAGCGCGAATTACCAGTTTTGCCCTTGAGGATGTACATTAATTACAATGTATGGTACGAGGTTTTTGGTCAACGTGCTTACTCATAATTTACTGTAGTTGGGGTTGTTGACCTGGTTGGGATTTATGTCCTTTTTATATTATTTATTTATGTATAGGGATAATAATTTTATTCATAATAAAAATAAATTACTTTTGGTTCGCGCAGATTTGGTCTGATCCAAAGACAAGATTTAGGTCGGTATTTTTGGATTTTTTTTTTAAATTTTATTTTGGATTGGGTATATTGTTTAATAAAGTTTAAAGCTTTGCAAAATCATACAGTCATAATTGCGACATTACTGAAAAAAAAATCTTACTTTTGTTAAGTTTTTCTAAGCTCATAAGTTATAATTAGAATTATAAGTTTAATTATTGTTACATCATACGGATTTGAACATGTAATAATATGTCAATTTCAAGTATGAAGAATATCGACTCCATTTTATGATATAATCAAGACTAGTTATTGTTAGCTTGAATAATATCGAAAGATATAAATGATATAATATCTCGATATTCAAATATTAATAATATCAAGTCATTTAATAAAAGAATGACATTCGTCTTCGAAATAATAGCTATCTTTCTAGGGCAATTTTCCTTATTGTGTATAATGATAGAGTATAACAATAATTCAACACTCAAACCATTAACTATATTTTTAATAGAAAATAATTTATAACATAATCATTTATCATTCTGATTTAAGTATGGTTGTATAATTTTGACTTGTAATAATAATATCTCGATATTCTAACATTAACAGTATCGATTTTATTAATAAAAATGTAAATTATATATTAGATAATTATAATTTGTTCATCGTAGTAATTATTATTATTATTATTATTGGAGGTTAGGGTTAGATGTGATTGATAAAGTGCATGATTTATTTTCTAGAATAGATATCAATCCAATCTCATAATGTGTTTGATTACATGGATTTGAAATAAGGATATCTCATATGTTATCCAATTTATTGTTTGGTTCGTATGATTGATTTTTGTGATAATTGATAAAATATCATAATTAACCTTCACATTTTGTTATAATTACTTTTTTATCACTTCATAAATTATATATTAGGATTTCATTTATTTTAATTTTAGTTTTTTAGGGATAATTTTGTCTTTTTATTCATTAATCCTGAAGATCTCTAATCCTTGGATTGCAGATCTGGCCCCTAGTATCATAGTATGTGATCCTTAATCCAAGAGTAATCAGAATTAGAAAACGGGCCACTTATTAATTATGAGCTCTAAATATGTCAACCAAACACCTAATTAATGTGAATTGTGAATCTATCCCATGTAATCCATCCAACCAAACGAGTCCTTAAATGTAGACCATATCAATTTGAGCCAAAAGGCACGCTTTTGAACTTTTTTTTTTTTTTGCCTTTTTAATTATTAAACATAAAATACTTTTTAGAGTATAATTTATGTCCTATTAATACATATATATTATATGATTCGATCATCTAACAATCTAATCTCTAACAAAAATTTCATTAGTTGAGCCAAAACACTTGTGAGGACTATAATAATTTCGTAATCAAACTCAAGAAAAATGGCATTTATGCAATTGATGAGGTAATCCAGGGAAATAAAAGTAATTTCACACAAAGATTGGATATTAATGCAACGTGGGACGTGGATGGATTGGGTTGGGTTCGGTAAACCTCTCCTTCGCCCGCAGGTTGTTGCAGTTATTCTCAAGGTTTCGTTGCCGCCAAATAATACCACTTTTCTTATTTATATACCTTTTTAGGGATAATTACCAATCTACGCTCCTTGAAATTTGGTAAAATTATCAAAGCATCCCTTGAAATTTGGACAATTATCATTACTTCTCATATCAATTATGATTGAGTTAGTTGATACATATACTTATCATTACACTCTCTTATTCGTGGAGTTTACTTGTAATGATTTAAAATTTTTACGGGGGTGTAATGATGATAAATCATCCATCAGCTAAACTAACATTGGACTGTGTAATAGTAATTATACAAATTTTGGGAAGTGTTTTGATAATTATGTCAAATTCTAGGGGTGTTGAGATAATTAAGGAATTTACAGAAATATATATGTAATTGTAATGAGATTAATATTTTACTTTAAACATTATTGTACACACTTCTGTGGAACAATTAAATTTCTATGTAAAGATTTATTATTCATTTATGTGTATATCGAGTTAGACAATATGAAATTTCCCAAAATGAATAACATTAAAATAATAGTTTGGCTTCAAATTTAAAGGGAATTAGAGGAGATAAGTTATGGCTCATCATGCACCTAATTAATTTAGCAATATAAGCAGAGGGTGTAACTTATAACCCTTGTGTTGTTCATAACCACCACACCAACCCACCTACATTTCTTGAAAAAGATCATTTTCCTGTTTTTTCCTCTTTTTTTTTTAATTTTTTCCCGTGGCCCTCTTTTTGAGTGGTAATCTTTACTCGTTACAAAGTATTAATGCTCATTATTACCTATAATTACAAATTCAAAGATTATAGCTGCAATTTTAAAGAAATATTATAAGCAACATTTAACCATCCACATCGAAATCTTCTCCTTCAATTTTTTTTTTCCTCTCATTTTTAGCCCGTCCATTAACTTAATTAACATAAGTACTTCTTTTGTCAAAATTCGTAAAATAGTTATACTTATACCCAATGTGCAATGCTTGAAAATAATAATATTATATATATTAAGGAAAACATCATGTGATGTCAAAAGTGAAATAACCATCCAAATGCCTCCCTCTTTATATAGCATATGGTATAATATAGCATAGACAAAATCATAAAGGTTAATGTTTGGGGAGAGGAAAAAGTTAAAACATACAAATATAAAGCACAAGAATGGAATCCATCATCAAGTAACTAATTATCAATCTTGTTGTTACAGATCATTTGGAACTTCACCAACACTCAATTTGCTCGTAAGTTGTATTAATCTCTTGGTTTCTTCATCCATAGCTACATTGTCCTTCTTCATCCTTTCTGCTACAATAAGCGGCATTTTCCCAGCTTTTTCATAAGTTCTCAGAAGAGAGTTATATATCTCTGTATTTATATAGCCAGCACGCCTAAGAGTTGCTACCAACTTTTCAGCACCCTCGATGTCGCCAAACTCTTCAAGAAGTTTACACACTTCTTGCACCAGATTTTCATCTGGATCCCATTTTCTAACAATACTAACAGCTTTTTTGAAACAATCAAGAACTCTCTTTATCTGCTTTTGCTTCAAATAACCCCAAGTAAGAAGCTCCCAAGTCGTATAACCTGTTGCTATATCTTTCTGCACCATCCGATTGTATAAAGCCTCTGCATTTTCAATTTGATCTTTATTGATGTACGCAGCAAGAAGCAAATTCGGAACCCTTGAATCCTTTGTTGGGGAGACGGATTCCCATTCGTGGTACAGCTTTTCAGCTTCCTCAAACTCTCTAAGTTTCAGTGAGGAAGTAATCATGCAAGTGTACTCAGCATCATTCATCTTGCGGTAAGTGGACTTCATGTTCTTCCATATTCGCTGAACCTCGTTTTTTTTCTCAAGACTCGTGTATAAGCTGATCAGAGATTGATAACCCACTCGGCCTTTTCTAGTGACCCTTTTCTCCATCTCTTTCAACGTAGACTCTGCTTTCTCGTGAAGTGAATTCTTGATGTAGACGTTGGTCAATGTGCTGTACGTAATCCAATCTGGTTCTATTTTCGACTTGGTTAATTCGAAGAATACCTTTTCAGCAGTTTCAACAAAATTTTGTGATGCGCATGCAGTTAGCCACAGATTATATGTGACAACATCCGGAGAAGTTGTCTTCTTCAGCTCCTTAATTGTTTCTGGAACCTTTTCAAACTGCCCTGTGGAGACATATAAAGACAGCATGTGGTTATATGGAAGGGGACCTTTCAAGAAACCACATTCTGACATCTTCTCCATCAGAGCCTCGGCCTTATCAGACTCCTTGTGCTGGACATAGGTGTGGAGAAGGGCACTACAAGTTGCGGGATCTCTCATTTTCTCAGGGAGATCTTCGAAAAACTTTTCTGCACTGTTTAGACCTCGAATTTTTGCAATCAAATCCAAGTGGACAGCATAGTCCCCAGGGACCAGCTTAATATCTTCCTGCGTCCTCATCCATTCACACACCTAGAAATAACACCAACCAGCATCACAAATTCAGTAAGCATTTGTTGTTGGATACTAAGGGTGGCTGCCTAGGAAATTGTTGCTTAGGCTAAATTCTGAAAAAAGAATCAAATTTTTGAATAAGTATATCCTGTAACATTACTATGCTTGTATCTTATGACATAGTTTTAAGTGTTGTATACTCTTGAATTGTATATAAGGCAGCAGGAGTTAGCAGACTTGGGCAGAAGTTAGACAAGAAAATTAAAATGCAAGCATGTTTTCTATTTTAACTTTTGTGTAAACAAATTTTGAGAAGCACTGCTCGGGAACCAACCTAGTAACTTTAGTGCTTGCATAGCGACAGACTAGGCCTAGACTTGTCACCTGATATCACCTCAGCATTTTGACAAATACACAAGTAGCAAACTAGCAAAAGATGCAATCATGTAACTGAAAGACGAAAGTGTTACATAAAAGAATGCAATACACAGGATTTTGACAACATGATCATTATGTTAACTTCTGATGATTAGACCAGACCAATTCTCCATATTGCAAAACAATCGAAGGTTCGGAAAGTATATCTTTGGAATTACAGGGCACTATGCATAACTCATTGGAGTTTAGACCAGTTAAAAGCTTACCAATGAAACCAACTGTACCAGTGAACGAAGCTTTGAATTCAATTAAAACTTCAAAGCCTTCCATTAAAGTAATTTTTTTTACACTTGATGAACTAAATTTTTTCCCTTGAATCGCTTATACACCACTGAAGAATCGAACACTGAGAAAAGGAGAAAAAAGAATGACGAAATGATAAGAAACGATATCAACTGGAACCAAAATCCTACTTAGTATTGAGTTCATAGATATTACAGCGACAAAAAGCGCAGAGCATGATCACTAATTAGTACTAAGAAAATTAAATCCAAAATTTTAAAAACCATACAAATAGGCAAGTGTACTACCTCAAGACCATGTTTGTAACGCTTAAGCTTTCGAAGCTCACGAACAATGCGATTGAGCTGGTATTTTCGTACAAAGTGTCCTTCCTCCTTCCACTTCCGTATGGTGGCGACGGCGCTTCGCTTCGCATACACCAGAGCGAAAAGCCGCCGCCCCAGCGTGTCCCC
>JACFYI010003797.1:82512-100287 GCA_014898755.1 Handroanthus guayacan
TAGGCCCAAAATCTCTTGATCTTTTCAACAAGAGGCTCAACCGCCCAATCCACCTTGTAGTCTTTGGAGTTGATCATGGAGATGGCGTTGAGGCAATCACTTTAAAAAATAACACATTTCTACCCCAGATTTTTCATCCATTCCGTTGCCATTGACAAAGAGTATGCTTCAGCAATAGTAATACTTTGGCAAAAAGATTTACAAGTTCTGGCAAGAATAACAAATCCATTGGAGTCACGAATAAGAATCGCACCAAATGAGATATCATCATTAAATATTGAGTCAACATTGATTTTGATCCAACCAGATTTTGGTTTACTCTACTTCATACCCACGTTACCTCCAGTGGCCATGATCTTCTTATTCATTTGAGCCTGCATATGTTTCGAAACAGATTTTTCCACAGAGTTTATAAGGAAAATTGGATTAGGAACACAGTTGTCATGGACAAGTGTATTGCTTGCTTTCCATATAGATTCATCATTCAATGGCAACCGAACAGTAGATTAAAAATTTTTTCCTAAGCTCATCGGTTGGCATGAGATTTGACTTGCAATCTAGCAAGAGAGACAACCAATCAGCAAAGTTCCATGAGCTAAAAGTTTCAATTTGAAAATTCCACTTGGAACAAATCCAAAAACAGCAAGACATAGGGCCACAGAAAAAAAGATGTTCGATGGTTTCGGATTCAATTGAATTTTAGATGGGTTTCAGTTTGGCTCTGCTAGGTAGCGCGTTGTCAGCAAGTTTCCACATGAGGATATTGTGTCTATTATGAATTTCAGCACTCCAAAGATGTTTCCAAAGACCCATGTGCCTCTGGGGGAAATTGTTTAGCTTCTGAAGAATTATGGAACAATAGACATCCTTGCTGGTGAGGTTCCTGACTTGGAGGGAACCCAAATAAGCCTTTTTGTCGGATTGGAAAAAATTGGAGTTTTTGCAATGGCAGTGATGGTAGCCTCATAAAAAATTAGAGCGAGGTTGTTAAAGTCCCAATGCATTCCACTCCGATCAAGTAGGCTCGTTACCAAAGAGAGATTGGTGATATCAACCGTGTAGCTAGACTTAGGAGATAGGATAAAATTCAGCAATGATGGGATCCAAGGGTCATTCCATATAGAAATGTTGCAATTCTTATGAACAATGAAGCACGTCCCCATTTTCAAGATATTGCGACATTTGGAAAAATCCTTCCAAATCCATGATGAATTATGAGGTTGTGTTTGTGGGGTTGATGAGGGATCCATTTTTTATATATTTGGCACGAAGAATTTGGACCCATAGTTTGTGATCGCAGTTAAGAAATTGCCATGCCAATTTGGAGATGAGCGCTTTATTAAACTATTCTATTTTCCGAAATCCCAAGCCACTAGCAAACTCAGGGAGACAAATCATATCCCAGTATTTGAGAGCAATCCCTTTCTTAGAGCTGTTACCTCCTAACCGAAACTGGGGCATAAGGCTGTCCAATCTTTGGCAGATTGATTTAGGGATTAAAAGAGATCGCATGGAGTAGGTTGGGAGTGCTTGAGCAACATATTTAATGAGAACTCCTCTTCCCACTTGAGATAGACATTTAAGCTTCCACCCTCCAAATTTCTCTTTTAATCAGTCAATAACTTCATTAAAAGCAGAACTTCTCATCTGGGGCTTGCAAAACATGAAGCCAAGATTTTTTGTGTTATATCAGCACTCATGAAATCCCAACGTGTTTTGAATCTCAATTTTCAAATTATTGGGAGTGTTTTTGCTAAAGTGGATGAAAGATTTTCCTTTGTTGACCGATTGACTTGACCATCTTGAAAAGGTTTTAATGCAGTTATTAACTATTCGAGCATCTCCAGTGTTAGCCCTACAAAAGATGGTAAGGTTGTCAGCATAAAAAAGATGAGAGATTGAAGGACTTTGATGAGAAACTTTAATTCCTTTAAAGTTGGCCAGGCTTTCCTCTTTATTTAATAAAAGAAATAGAAGATCAACATAAAGGATAAAGAGAGAAGGGGAAAGGGGGTCTCCCTGTCGAATGCCACACAATGGGGTGAAGTGACCATAGAAAGAGCTGTTGAAAAGTAATGAAAAGCTGGCTGTGGAAACGCAAAGTTCAACAAGCCTGATGAATTTTTTGCAAAAACCATAGAGACGAAAGATATGACGAAGTAGGCCCCATTCCACTTTGTCTTATGCTTTGGCAAAATTGATTTTGATAGCCATGAATCCTTTTTTTCCTTTTTTCAATTCAGATAGTGCATAATCTCATGCGTGATAATGCAGTTCTCCTGAATACTTCTTCCTATAACAAATGCCAATTGGTTTGGAGCAATGATTTTATCAAGAAGAGGTTTCAATCAATCAGCAATGATTTTTGAGATTGTTTTATATGTGACATTACAAAGACTAATAGGGCGATATTGCTCTACCTTACAAGCCTTAGAATTTTTAGGAATAAGAGTTGTAAAAGATTGATTAAGTGCATTCGGTAGAAAACCATCCTTAAAGAAAGCTTGGATAGCCCTAATAATGGCACAACCCGTAATGTTCCAGAAATTTTTAAAGAAGCAAGGAGGAAAACCATCAAGCCCAGGGCTTTTAAACAACTCCATGGAAAAAATGACTTTTTTAATTACTGAAGGAGAGGGGATAGCACATAATAAGTCATTTTCCATGTTATTTATAGATTTAGGAATGAGATTATCAAGATTAATAGGAAACGGATGGCTGCACAAGGTGTATTCAGTAGAGAAAGTGTTTTTGAAAAAATTAATGAAACATTATCCAATATTTTCTCTATCGAAAAACACAATGCCATCGTCATTTTTGATCGAACGAATATAGTTATTGCTTGATTGCATAATGGCGGTTAGGTGGAAAAAGCGGGTGTTAGCATCGCCATCTTTAAACCAAGTAATTTTTTATTTTTGTTTCCAAAGGGTCTCCATTTTATTAAAAAGAGAATCAAGTTCAGCTTGGAGAGCAACCTTAACAGCAATGTTATTAGCGATTTGGTCACGTGTTTGGATATAAGCAATGGCATTTTTTACCTCAATAATTTTGGTATGGCAATTTCCAAAGGTGTTTTTGTTCCAGCTCCTCAGAACTTTTCTGGTGTTTCTCAAATGAGAGATAACTTTTACAATGGGGTGGCCAGAAACTGGAAGACTCCAGCCGACTGTAATAGCATCATGACAGGATTCGTTTTGGATTCAAATAGCCTCAAAGCAGAAGGGATGAATGGGTTATTGAATATCTACATGGGTGTTAAGGAGGATAGGGGAGTGGTCTGAAGCAATGGCGGGAAGGTGAAGAATGCTGCAATGGCGGGAAGGTGAAGGATGCTGCAATGAGGGAAAAGAAGTAACAAGTCATAATCAGCAAGACCCCTGTCAAGACGCTCTTGGACATTTGCAAAACTTTCCCTTTTATTGTTCCATGTGAAGGGATAACCATGAAAACCAATATCAATTAGCTGAAGATTTTCGATGTCAGAGATAAAGGAAATACAAGATGTAGAAGCAAATGGATTACCATCTTTTTTCTCACTTTGAGATGTAATGTCGTTAAAGTCACCAATAACCAACTAGGCGCCCTCAAAACCAGCAGCAATCTTATGCATGGCACTCCAAAAAACAAGTTTAAGGGATAGAATAGATGGGCAGTAGACACCAGTGAGGTGCCAAGAAGGTAGGTTTGGGTTGGAAGAGATAGTAGCATGGATAAGCCGATTCATTTTTAGTGAAGTCGTTTAGGGAAAAAGATCTATAGTATCAAATAAATAATTTAAATAAAAATATCTTTTAAAAAAAAAATTAAGAAAGAAATGAAACCTTAAACAAAATTCAACTTTGTCGAGAGAGGATGCATTACACCATTAAATCATCAACAGTACAACTTCATTATATTATCAAATTAGTATATCAATAACATTCGATATCAAAATCAAATAAATAATTAAAAAAAAAACAAATATTTGAACATATTATTCAGTAAAAGTATAAGCAGCCAACTATTTAATAGATAAACAAATTAGAATTTATAACCTCTTGGTTATGATGTTCTAAACCTATCTAAATTAAAATTCAACTTGATTGAATGCAAATGTTATGAAAGAGGTGGAGTTATTTCTTATGGTGATAATAATGTGATTTTGATTTCTTTTATTAATTTTTATTGAATTGTTATAAGTATTTTTGTCAAAGAGGAATTTTGAATTTGCTATTTAAATTGAAATTGGATGGGTGATTTAGGATCATTTCACAATTGAGTGTAAACGAGCTGAGCTCAAGCCGAGCTTGGCAAAAATCTCAAGCTCGAGCTCGGCTCGTTTGTATATATGGTGAGCTTTTTTTTTTGGATAAAAGTATATATGGTGAGCTTGAGCTTGAAATTTTGAGCTGGAGATGGAGCTAGAGCTCGCAAGCTTGTAAATTTGTTGAGGTCGAGCCAAGCCCAAGCCTTAATCGAGCTCGGCAGGCTCAAATTTATTTTTTTTTCTTTTTAGTTTTTAACATTATTTAGATAATATATATTTTTAATAAAATGTTATATGTAGTTTTAATAATATATACATATATACATATATTTATTTTAAATAATGGCACCGGCTCACGAGCCTTCGAGCCAATATTCTGAAACTTGAACTCGGCTCGATGCTGAGCTCGATTAATTTCGAATCAAGCCGAGCTTTTTTTTCTCGAGCTGATCCAGTTGGCTCATGAATCGGCTCGACTCACCTTGCACCTGTGCACACAGTTCTTAACTGAAATAAATAAATATAGTTCTTACACTATGTGTGCATCATAAGTTGTTTTCCATTTTAATTGATAACAATCATAACATTTCATTTTAGGTTTATTTTGACGATTTAAATATCTACAGTCCATACTTGGATGTATCACATCACCAAAACTTAAACAACTATCGTCAAAACCGAAATGCAGGAGTAGGAGGAAGAGGAGGAAATTAATCCTTGTGTTAAAGAGCATATTTGACATTTCAACGCAATAATAGATTAATTAGATAGCTCTCTAATATTTAAAAATGCTTTTCATATTTTAATTAATAGACTTGTTGAACTAGATTTCAAACAGAAAGAAAGAAAGAAGGAACGGTGAACTAGGTTGATCCGAGACTGAACCATCAATTGCATTTGTAATTATCTATTTTTATAAGGAATTATCATCCAATGGATATATAACCACCTAGTTTTACAAGGGATTTTCGCTCTAAGAATGGAGAAAATGTTCGGCTCACCATGGCGACCCTAACAAAGACCCTGTGTCCCATGATACCAATATTCAAATTGGTATGACGTTAACTATAGCGTCGAATAAATAATACTATCTATACTATTATAGAAAAAAAGGGCTTAATAAATAGTACTTGTACTAAATTTTAAATATCCAAATTTACCTTTTAACTTATCTAATATATTTAATAAACTGGATTATAATGGTACATATACCAATAAACAACTTCTCATTACTTTCTTTAAAAGACTTTCATACTTTCTCAAACAATTGCATGTTTCACCATAGACTCAAATCAAAACTGCATTGAATTTTCTTCGTGTATTTTAAATTTAAGAATATGGAGAGGAGACTTCTAATGAAGAATAACTTATTTCTTGAAGAAGAGTCGTGAAAGATAATTTGAAAGTCTTCCAAGAAATTTGCCTTTTTCTTTTTTGAAATTTAGAAAAGATACAGTAATTTTATTGGAATTTTATTACTATTTTTGTGTTATAGTTCATATGTTAATATTTAGCATTCAAAACATATTTTTTTGCATGAGAATATTATTCTACCACTGCTAGTAATTGAAAAATGAAATAAGTGATTAATCTTATTAGGCGTCTGCATTGTGTTATTTGTAGAGTTTGTCTTGTATTTCATCATATAATCATATATCAAAAGCCTCCTTAAAAGACTCACATGCCATAGGAACTTTTCTTGATATGATATTCTTTAAAATTATTTTATACAAAGTATTCAATAATTATTTTTATCATAAATATGTATAGACAATTAAAATTTTTTAAAGACAAATAATTCTTTTTTTTTTTAAATTATGCAAGCTCCACAAGAATGATTTTATAAGTCGCTTTCGCGAATTAATTAATAGTTTATTTACAATTATCTGTACGGAAAATTATAACCCGGTTTTATGTACACGAATTCATTGTTTAGTATTTGACTCGGCTTCACTTCCTCTTTTTTTTTTAAAAAATACTTGGCTTCACTTCCTCAAACGCACAAATCTCACCAAATAATTTGCAAACTCAGCTCGTTCAAAAAATTTCAATCAATGCCAGCTGGCGGTCCAATCTCCGGCGCCCGCAGCAGCGTCAGAATCGTCGTCGTTGGCGACCGTGGCACTGGAAAATCCAGCCTCATCGCCGCGGCAGCGGCCGAGACGTTCCGGCAGGAAGTCCCTCCCGTTCTCCCTCCTACTCGACTCCCCGCCGATTATTATCCAGATAATGTTCCCATCGTCATCATAGACACCTCATCCAGGTGCACAATTCACGCATATTTTCATTGGATATATATATATATATATTTGTGATTTATTAGTGGAGCAGGATTTTGTTCTGATTGATTAGTTTGTGAAAGCAGTTTGGAAAATAGAGGGAGGCTTGCTGAAGAACTGAAGCGTGCTGATGCGGTAGTGGTGACATATGCATGCGATCAGCCTGCTACGCTTAATCGCCTCAGTTCGTTCTGGCTTCATGAGCTTCGGCGTCTAGAGGTTTAAGCTAAATGTTTAATTTACATTATTGATTTCTTCATATGTGTTTATTTTATTAATTCTATGATCTTGCACATTTGTTCGCCTAATTGTTTGTCTAGAGGTGTCTGATTTCTTTACCAATCTTAGCGTAATATTAAAAAAAAAAAAAAAAAAATTTACTGGAAGGTAGAATAAATTTAAGAACTTGTTCTCAACGTAAGGCCATGTTCATTCACGAGTTTAATAAAAATCCAATTGGAGCCAAACAACATGTTATTCAAAGTTAGTTCAATTTCTTTCCGATCTTGAAAATTCGTTCAAAATGGTTTCTTGAATGAATTCACTAATCTCCAATGACATCATTTCATCAGAACATTAGGGGCCTTGAGTAGCTTGAGTTTTGGGATATTATGTTGTCATTAGCCTTATGGAGATGCACTTAGAAAATTAGAAGTTGAAAAAGGTGTTTAGGTTTGGTTTCATAAGTTAATAAATTTGGGTTCAAATGAATTTTGACAGATTGCCTCATTTTGAGTAGCTTAGGTTACTTTTGAGTCCTTTTTAGTTTCTTGTTGGTTTTCCAGCTGAGACGCTGTTAGCTGACTAGCTATGGATTTATATCCTGCATTCGTGACTGCACTCTGCCAAGGAAATTTGATTTACTTGCTGTGCTTGGTGTTTGTCATTATTGTACGTTCACTCTATTATGCCTTGTCTGTTGTGATTGCGTAGATCAGGGCACCAGTGATTGTGGCTGGTTGCAAGCTAGATAGGCGAACTGAGGAATACAATTTGAGTGTTGAAATGGTACCACTCATGCAGCAGTTTCGGGAGATTGAGACTTGCATAGAATGTTCCGCAGCTAACATGCTCCAGGTTTGAGATAATGGTTGAATTTTGTTGATCTGTTCTACTCTTTCTTTTCTGTTTCTCGACAAGAATGACAATATGTGGATGATTGTAATGGTTTAAAATTGTTTTTAGATTCAAGAAGTATTCTACTTTGCTCAAAAGGCTGTCCTTCACCCAACCGCTCCATTGTTTGATCAAGAAACCCAAACTTTAAGACCTCGATGCATGAGGGCTTTGAAGAGGATATTCATTCTCTGCGATCATGATATGGATAGTGCTCTCAATGATGAAGAGATAAATGAATTTCAGGTTGTTTTCTTTAGTCCTCTTCCCCTGAAACTTTCTCTTAAAAATTAAAGAAAAGAGTTTTACTTTTTTCTTTATGTTCGTCATGTCCATCTAAGTTCTTTCTTCTGCTAAAACAGTTCTTTCTGATCCTTTTCTTAAACCTCTTACTTTCATTGCTGGTGAACAGGTTAAGTGTTTCAATGCTCCTTTGCAACCTGCTGAAATAGTGGGTGTTAAGAGAGTGGTGCAAGAGAAGTTGCCTGAAGGAGTCAATGAACTTGGTCTTACCTTAACGGGCTTTCTTTTCCTTCATGCACTTTTTATAGAGAAAGGCCGAATTGAGACCACATGGACAGTTTTAAGAAAATTTGGGTACAATGATGAGCTAAAACTTAGGGATGATTATTTGTCAATTCCCAACAAAAAGGCTCCAGATCAGGTGATTTTTCAGCAAAGCACGTCTTCAGTTATTACTTTGAAACTGTGATGGTGTTTCTGTTTTGATTTATATTAAGCACTTCAGGTTGGAATGATGGCATGTTAGTAGTGTCATATTAATTGATCATGAAGTTGGTTGTTTAATAATATTAAATTTGATAATAATTATGAGAATGATGATGTGAAATGCATATTTAATTCATTTTGTAATACTTCTTTTATATTCTATTTTTAAAGGAGAGAGAAATAATGTTTGGCAGATAGGGGGAGTAACTATAATGAAAAAGAAATAGTGAGAAGAAAGGTAGTTTGGGAATTGCCAAATGGGGTACTCTGAGAATGAATTGAGATTTTTGATGGAGTTTATATTCCATTTTGATAATCGTTATCAGTATCCTACCTAGCTAGTCAAAACATTATAACAAATTTAAGTTGGCTGTTGGTTAAAAATCATCATTTCCTATTATTTTTTGGTGTTGGCTTTATTCATTATTGCACAATAAACACCTAATTGTGTTTTGATGTACAAGTATCAGGGCTTTGTTTCTAATATATTATATGAGCGCTCAGCTTATCCTGCCTTTATTGCCTTATCTCCAAATGATTGTGTCCTTGCAGAGCATTGAATTGACAAGTGAAGCAGTAGAGTTTTTAAAGGGAATCTTCAGCACGTTTGATGATGATAAAGTATGTTGTTCTATTACTGTCTTATTTATCTGTTATGAATTTTAGTATCGAGAGAAAATCTTACACGGTCAGTGTGCAGAGGAACAGAAAAACCTGTTGATGAACTATAAACTATTTGGCTTTTGTGATGCACAATTCTGCCAACCTAATGACAACCTGTTTGATGTCTGATGATGGAAAGATATTGAACTTTTCCTGAGTCTAAGCAGGCAGTCAGCCATTAATGGACTCTGAAAGAAGAAAGAAAATGAGAAATTGAACTGAAGCAACATTTGAACCCAGAATGTTGTTTCTGGTATATCAGTCATTCTGTACTGCAAATTCTTTCGAAGTTCAGTTTACTTCATTCACAAGTAAAAGCAGTGATCAAGATGATAAGCAATGACCTTGTGGTGGAAGATATTATGCTTGTTTCCTGTTAGAATGTGTACAAATCAAACGATTTTGAATTCATTGGTTTAATATTTTGAAATATCTACTCGAAAATTGTATTCTTGAGTACTCACCAATTAGTTACAACTTTAAACTAACTGCTATATTTTGGTATAATTTCATATATTTCTTACAGTAAGTGCCATATCCTATTGAATGCATATTCTTAGGCTAGATAGCTAAATCATTTAAATTCATTAAACGAAAATTGATCTGCAAGATTATTTGTTGGGATTTTTCACCTAGCTTTTAGAATCAAACCATCTAAATTCAATAGTCTATGCATGTCTGTTCCAACATTTATCACTCTGGTTCCCATGATCTGAAACATGCATCACTTGAGTAATTACACAACCTGATTATCTCTTATTAAAGCAGTTTGTGCCAACCCATGCTTACCCATGCTTACCAGATTCCTTAATTTATAACCATTTGTAGGTCAAAATAATTTGTGCTCTACACCATCTGGAATATATTTTGATGTCAATCCTGTTTATTATTTTTGTACAGCTTCTGTAATGCCTCACCATTATTAGCCTTTTGAATTGCATGGGTTGCTCTCAAAGCTTCCAAATTACCATTTAATTGGAGGAAGAGGATGTTTCCTATTTTACATGGCATGTGGTTTAGGACAAAGCAAGGCTAGATTATATTCACTGGTCAAATGGGTTATCTTGCTATGGAATTATAGCCCTTGGCTGTGTGCACTTTATTTTTATTGACTGTGGACAGAACGATTAGATCTTGTACAAATTAGGTCCCATGCTTGTCACTTAGCCACATACTATTGTAGAATTCTTCTCGTAGATATTGCCCCAACATTTCCATCACTACTCTGCTGCCGCTTGTAAGCTTATGACCTTTGTGCTTTTGAAGGATGGAGTTCTTCGCGACAGTGAGCTTGAAGATCTATTTTCAACTGCACCAGAAAGGTGAATTTTTTTCTGAAGATTGTTGTCATTGTTGTTCAACCTACTTTTGGATCCATTTTAGGCATAGACGAAGAGTTTCATCCAAATCAATCTTAAGCTAAGACCTTAAATTGCTTATGTTCTTGTTGAGTTTGCTGGGAACAATCTCTTTAAATTTAAGAAAAGTTGGGACAAATTTGTTTCTGCTCTGTGTGTGTTTTGTGGGACTTTTGTTTAGTATTACCATGGCTTTATGTGATTAATTTCCTATATGGATGGTTTTAAAATTGTCAGTCTTTCTTTCTTTTTCTTTTTCTTTTTTTGTTTTGTTTTGTTTTTCTGTTTTTCTGTTTTTCTGTTTTTTTGCTTTTTGTTTTTTTTGTGTTTTTTTTGTGGTTTTTTTTTTCTTTTTTTTTTTTTGGTGGTTGTCCTCCCCCTTCTTGGTATGCAATTTGACTTTGGTTCTCTATTCCATTGGGACAGAACATTTAATTATATTTGTATGGTTGAATCTTTCTCACTGCGTGCCATGACTGCCCGAATGATTGTTCTGACTGTCTTCTGAAAGACTCTATCTGTCACGGTTTTATGTGAATGCACGGATTTTCCAGCTTATTCTGAATATTGTCCTGACCATTGATTAACAAAGTCAGTGTTTCTGGAACATGATTGAATTTTGAACCATGCAAGATCGTGTATATTTTTTGCATAAGTCCCTTGGAAAATGTGGTTTCTGTGAACGTTTCATTCAAGGATGTCATTTCCTTTTCTGTTTTCCATCACTATTCAAGTGACTCTTTTCCTTGCCTTTCCTAATTTTATTTGCTTTGGTTTTCATGATGTAAATTCAGTCCCTGGGATCAAGCTCCTTATAGGGATGCAGTCGAGAAAACTCCATTACGTGGATTATCTCTTTCTGGATTTCTGTCGGAGGTGGGTATTCTACATTGCTTGTTTTGAATAGACATGAGTCCTGCTGAGTATTCCTTACAAATTCTCTACATTTCCATTAGTTGATTATGCAGGACGAGTGGTTCCATTAAATTTACATAGTAGAAGTTTTCTGCATGACAATTAGGTATTTTTACCAAAGATAGACTGGCCAAGGTTTTCACTTAGCTTTCTGTCTTTTGGCTGTTGATAAATGTACAATTATATATCTTCTCAATAGTTAGGATTTACTTGTATGGAGTACTGGCTGACTTTAGCTATGCTTTCAACATTTGAACTTGTAAAAATGCATAAAGGCTGGGAAGTAATTGTCATATTATTCCCATAAACCCATCTCATATTTATAATGCATATGAGAATGAGTATAAGAACAAATAAGGAAAGTTGCACAAATTACCACACAATCAATCAGGCATATCACAATATCTTCTAAATATGTCAACATAACTATCATGGTAAAACTGCTTACAATGAAAAATTTCTTTCCATGTCTAAATCAAGTTCTTGATATTTTTTTTTCATTATTTTTTTTGTTGCACTTGTCTCTGAAGTGATGAACATAACCCAACTATACTCCATCTCTGATATTCTTTTGGGAAAGATGTAATCTTTGTGATATTGTACTTTCTCTGCTTCCTTCTCATCTAGAACTTTAATTACAGTGGGCTCTTATGACATCACTGGATCCAGCTCAAAGTATAGCCAATTTAATATATGTTGGTCACAACTGCAATGCAGCATCAGCCCTTCACATCACTAGGAGGAGATCAGTTGACAGGAAGAAGCAACATACAGAACGAAATGTTTTCCAGTGTTTTGTTTTTGGACCTAAAAATGCTGGAAAGTCTGCATTGTTGATGTCATTGTTGGGAAGGTGGGTTCTGATCTATATACACATAAAAGTTACTTTATCGAAGTCAAAAATGTTGAATGGTTGTCATTGTTCAAATTCTTGCTAATATTCCACTGGCTTGTTTATAACTAGGCGAACAATATTTTATTTCCTTTACTTATTGCATATGTGGATGAGATATTTTTTGGTGTTTCTCTGGATTGCAGGCCTTTTTCTGAAAACCACATTCCAACAATCACTGAGCAATATGTTGTGAATGTTGTCGACCAGCATGTGGTGCGTGCTAAATGCAAAGTTAATTTTATATAATCTCGCTCTTTGGGTGGGTGGGTGGGTGGGTGAGATTCAAGCAAGTGGTGTGTAAATAGAGAGTTAAGTCCTTTAGTTGTGTACTGAAGCAATTAACTGACTCCTTTTACTCTGCCTGTTCAATTGCAGGGTAACAAGAAAACTCTTATATTTCGGGAGATTCCAGAAGATGGAGTTAAGAAACTCCTGTCCAATAAGGAATCTTTGGCTGCTTGTGATGTAGCAGTTTTTGTGTATGACAGGTTGGGATGCTTTGCTGTAGTTGTGCTAACGTTTTGTTAAGGTTTTTTTAATTTGTATAACAATGTGACTTCTTTATACTTGTCTTTTGAGTGGTTAATGACATGGATTAAGTAAAAGTGGTTCCTCTCACATGGTTTTGTTGGTTTTTCTTGTTCTTTTTCTTTTTCCCCAGCTCAAGTGAGTATTCTCGTAAAGGAGCAGTAGAATTGCTCTCCGTTGTAGCTAGGCAAGGGGAAGAGAGTGGTTTTGGGATGCCTTGTCTCCTGATTGCGGCAAAGAATGACTTGGGTTCTAATGCAACAACAAACAAAGATTCAGCCAAGGTACTTGGTGCTTCCTTGGCCCACCTTCGTTTCTTTTGAAACTTGTATTACGAATTTGAACTGCTTCTGGGGGCTGCACATGAAAAAATTAATAAGAGAAAATCACATGTAAATTCTCAAAGAGCAATTCATGATCTGATTAGAGTTTGCTTATGACTTTTCTAGGTTTGCCTGGAAATGGGGATAGAAGCACCTATTCCAGTGAGCGTGAAAGAAAGAGATCTGAATGATGTCTTCTCCAGAATAGTAAATGCAGCCGAGCACCCTCATCTGAGTGTTCCTGAAACTGAACTTGGCCGCAGTCAGAAGCGATACCGTCGGCTTGTTAATCGTGCTCTCATGTGTCTCTCAGGTACTCTACAATACTTTAGTATACTTTATTAATATACCAAAACTGAAAATTAGGTGGTAATGGGCCTAGCTGCACAAATTTTCTTGGTGAATAAGGCAGGGTTTTAGGTGTAAATGCCATCTCCCATGGACAGAAAATTCTTAATTAGGTCTTTCAGAAAACTACTGCGTAAAATATGCCGACCCTAGAAGCCCTACTATGCACACACTTGCATGGATACTGTATAAAATGATGATAGGAACTTGGTGGTCCATATTTTATTTAGCTACTTCATGTGAAGTTGCCTGTTATGACTTAATCTTTTAACAATTACAGTTGGAGCTGCTGCTACATTCGTTGGGTTGGCAGCATATCGAGCCTATGCTACACGGAAGAACACTTCCAGTTAGATTGGCAGCATGTGGTAATGTCATAGCTCCAATGATTTTACATGCTTTTCTTATTATATTATTTTCTCTACCAAGGTAATCTCTAATATCGTGTATATTGAGAGCAATTTTTGTTTTCCCCCTAAGAGGTTTGTAAGTTTTTGTAACTCAAAGCATTGGCTTCCTGCTCATGCATGCAACTGAAAGACCGTTATTTATGCAGTTTCAGTGTTTTTGAGTTATAATGTTGCTATTTACACCATATCACCATCTCAATGTGCTTAAGACGTTTTTGGATTAGCTGGTTGTCTGGGATACAGAATTCTGCTGATTATGGAGGTTCAGGAATTCGGCCATTTAAATGAACCAGCTTATCCGAAAATCAAAACATGGGAAAAAGAAGAAAGCTGGACTTCACTTGGAGCAATAGGCCCCTGGCTTTTGAGCCCAAAAGGTTAAAGCATTGTACTTGATTTAGTCAACAAAATACTTGCAACTAATGGTGTCAGTTGAGATGAAAGGGCTCGAGTTAGGCTTGAATGGAGGCTGTGGCCTGTGATTTCCAAGTTGGAGTTGGGCCAGAATACAAGTGTTAGAAAGTTGTGAATTTGCTTTGAGTTTTCCTTTTTTTTTCTTTTCCTTTTCTTTTTAATGATTTGTCTATATTTTTAAATTATATTATAATTTTATCGGGCAATCGAAATAATAATATAATGTAATCCAAATTTTGATAGACAAAATAATGATTTATGATTATAGTTTAGCCTAACAATAAGTAATATGAGAAACAATTACATTTCTGTTTTATATGATAATATTATAACAAAAAATTAATGAATAATTATTTTTTAAAAATTAGAAATATAAATTACTTACTTAAAGTCGTATAATTACTCTTCTGTACATGCAAATTACAGCTCAAATGATTAGGTGAAATCAAGCTCAAATTTGATTGGTCAAATTCGATCTGGTTTGATTTCAAATTAACCAAACTTGAGTTAGTTTAATATTGTTTTTAACTTAGCTTGAGCCATTTTTAGGCCAAAATTCTCAAAAGCTCAACATACTTGTGAGGGGAGAGTAACGCATGATTTTTAAAATTATTAGGGATTTTAATACCTATTATTTTTTTACATGGATCTTTTTGCACCTTTCCTTTCTCAAATGGGGTAAATCTACAATATACCCTTATTTGATTATTTCTCCATCTCGATAATGTTGGCATATTGTTGTCAAGACCAATTTGGTAGCTTTAAACCAAAAATCTGGGATTAAATGAAAACTTCTGTGTTTGTAAAACCTTACGTTTGTAAGGATATTGTAATTCATTCATTAAATTAATCTCTTTCTCTGGCCGGGCATGTGAAGGTACATGCAAGACCATAGCCAAGTATACTAAAGAACATACCTTCAACCTTTGTATTCCTCACTGTTAAGTTTTAAGGGTGAGATAGGCCGAATATTTGTTTTCAATATAATATTAGAGTTAGATCCACCCTCGATGTTGGAAAATCTAGTGTTGCCGGGCTATCTATTTCATACTACTCCACATTTTAAATGTCTAACCTTGGGGATGCATGAGTGATGTTAGAATCCTACGTTAAGATAGTATATAGGCAATGGTCTGATCTTAACATAGTCTTAGACAATTTTCGTGTATTGAACTAGCTTTCTGAATGAGTTAGTCTAATTATTGTCCTTTTACTGCCGTGAAAGGATCCGAAACCTGTTGGCGCTGAAACAGAAGATTGTAATAAAGGCAGGGAAAGAAAAGAAGATGTAACACAGGTTAGTACAAATGGACCATACATGTGAGGTGGATTCTTTCATAGGATTTTCGGGGATAATTTAAGTCAGAAAGCAAGGGCAATCAGCCAATAGGAAATCGAAACCTGTAAGTTAGGGGGTCAAATAATCTGGTACATGAAGGATAAATATGTACCAACATGGTCCTGGAAAGTTTCAG
This sequence comes from Handroanthus guayacan, assembly GCA_014898755.1. Classification (NCBI taxonomy): domain Eukaryota; kingdom Viridiplantae; phylum Streptophyta; class Magnoliopsida; order Lamiales; family Bignoniaceae; genus Handroanthus; species Handroanthus guayacan. The sequence continues at coordinate 98,215 of JACFYI010003797.1, forward strand.
ACATGGAGATACGTTCAAATGGGGTTGGTGGGCCCTCTGATGCTAAACAGTTTTTCCAAGCTAACGGCTGAGTTTTTATGGGAAAATTGAGTTGACGTTGGTGGGGGCTAACCAAACTATCTTATGATATATGTAGAAATGTGTTTTGTGTGATAAGGAGAGGGAATAAAAGGGAGGGTACGGGGCGGCGGTTCCGCTTTCTTTGCCTTTAAGCAAAAATGACAACTGTTGAGTGATTCCTATTTGCTTTCCTCTAAATTAGGCAAAAGGTGACAGAGATAACGAGGGTTTGATATTGCTTTTGATAGTGACTTTTAGTTTTGATGATTGAAAATTGATTTTGAAAGTGTTTGATAAAATAAGTTTTGTTTTTGAAAAAGTGATTTTAAGCTAAAATTAACCATTAGATACTCTTAGATTTTGTTTCTACTCTTCCGTTAAACATGTTTGATAAAATATTAAAAATCACTCCTCCTTCTTCTTCTTCTTCTTTCCCCTTCTTACCATGACTTAATTGAGTACTGGAAAATTACTTTCTTTTACACTACATTTCGTATAAGAATTTTGATGGTGAAAAGATAAAAAAATGTGAAGAAAAGTTATTTTAATTGTTTGGCTATAAGAAAAATAATTAAATAAAAGAAAACTTGATGAAATGTAGTATAATCAGGAAAAACTCATTTTCCTTATCAAATTGAGAGAAAAGTCATTTGGCCATATTTCTTATTCTCTAATGGATCAATGACCTCAACTTTTTATATTCAGAACGTCATTCCTATATTAAGCTAAGTAAACTTGAAATTTTATCTTTTCTTGATTCCATTTTCTTTTTTTCTCAACATTTTCTTTTCAGCACCAAAATTCTTATATCAAACAAGAGCATTAGTGGACTACGTACCAAATAATTACAATATCCTTTCCATTTTCCCTTCTTTCTCCCTTCATTGATAGTTCAATTTTATTAGGACATGATCCAAGAATTCAGGATAAATAAGAAGCAACACAATTGGTCCATCCAAGAATTACACCTTGTTTTGGACCAAGAATTTTGTAATGCGCTAATACTCGTCCATGTAAATCGGCCGAGTCCAAACTCATGACAAGGACTTAAGATGGTCATTCTAACTAAATAGTTGGCGTAAAAACTAAATATGAAACATATCTCATTCTTCTAATCTAACTTTTAGAATAATTAATAATTTACTTTAATATATTAAAATAAAATTTCGAAGCTCAATAGTAAATAGAAGCAGAATGCTTAACTTTATAAAGAAATAAAATTAATAATGAAACATTATAAATTACGCCCTATGTATGATGTTTAACCTTATCCTCCTGGACAATATATGATTTGCTAAAATGTAACATATGTACAATAATTTTTTATCTTGTCTTACACAAGACCATATATAGAGAAGCTATTGCAATGCTTAGTTCAAATTGGTAAGGAAATTAAGAAAAACTAAGGTACAAAACTGCATTTTAGATTCTCTATTTTAATTCGTATTTCATCTCATATTTCATTATACGGGTGTTGTCAAGTATGTGGCATCCACAATCTTGCATTTTTATAAGAAATGATTTAATACATTTGATATGTATTTAAGATAAAAAAAATAGGAAATAAAACATTATTTTGGAATAAATAATCCTAACTGCCAAAATCGAATTACTTGTAAGGATAACTTGTTCTTAATTTGGGAGAGAAAAAAGTAAATATCGGTTAAAAAAAAAAGATTCAAAGAAAATATATGGCTAATAGGACATGAAAAGAATAAAAACAATGAATTCAATTTTAAAATAATTAGAAGAAGACAATTGTATAGATTCCAGATAGCATAGACTAGATTTCCAAAATCAAAATATTTGTAGGAACGTGGGTCTTTTTTGTGGTATCCTCAACCAATGCATTGTCGGAAGTCATCATCCCACCAAGCAACACCAATGACTACATTCAAAATAATAGTAATAATAAAAAAAAAGATTTTTTTTTCCTAGTTTCTACTTTCTTGAAATGGAAATTAAATAAAATTGGCCTATGCGTATAGGATATATAGATCCACATTCACACAA
>JACFYI010003797.1:115748-125911 GCA_014898755.1 Handroanthus guayacan
CACATTAATGTGCATACTTCAGTCAAGAACTAACCTAAAGGTCATGCTATTTCTTTCTTTCAACTTAATATGACTATCACCATGTGCATCTCATGCATAGAAAATGCATTCTTTTGCACATATATCAATGGCAGTTAATTCACATGCAATAACACAATTCTAGGTCGTCAACACGCGAAATATATGCGAGCGAATGTTTGGGAGAATTGTTTGAAAGAGAAAAATTCAAGAAAACATAAAGTATCTTACCTTTCAAGTCGTTTTTTATATGTTTTTTAATGAGTTCACGAAATTAATCATGTTTCGAAAGATAATGACGAAGTAAATTCAAAAGCACTTTGAATCCTCTATTTCAATTTACGTTACATATCGTCTATTCATTGCATGGATGCATGTGAAGTATATGGTATCCTCGTTGATTCTCTTCGAACTTTTTTTTTGATTGTGTTATTCTGTATAATATGCAAGCAAAAATATTTTGATAATTAAAAAATTTACTATAATTTAAAGTAAATAAATGACTTTAATTTTGTATAATAAAAAATTTAAGTACATACATCAAATTGTCACAAATACTAATTATCAACAATGACAATATTGCCACCATTCTTTGGATCAAATATCACTATCTCCCTCTCTTCACAAGGGAGGTGCAAATTCGAGTCCCACTAGTAGCGTGTGGGTATTTGTTTGCTGTATGTAGTATTTGTTTATCAAATAGTAGATTAAAGTATTTGAATTGTATTTGGTTTACGTATTTGATCTTTGAAATATATTCATGTAATGATATCGATGTATGTTTGAATGTAACCGATTCTCTCTCCAAAAAAAAAAAAACAGAAAGAAAGAAAGAAATTAACAATATTAACCAATGATCCAACTCCTTTTCAACACACAATCTCTCCAATTCTATCCAATGCACCCTTGCATCGATGTCGGTCCAATGATAAAAATTAACTTTCGTTACTTACAAACTTAAATATAATTAAATTAAATTATTTAGATAAAAGCATTATTCAATTAAGAAATGTAATATTTACCATTGGATTGAGTTTCCAGTTTCCACTGACATGACAATAATCCAAGTTTGTATTGGACATATTTGGAGAGATGTGTATTGGAGTAAATCAATGAGAAAAAATTAATAGTTCTAGTAGAATTGGTAACCATTACCCTAAATAACAAGATGAAAACATTGTTTTCCATTGCCTAACCAAAGTTAAAACTTCCACCAATGTCATATGTCATGATGGGTTTTTCACACTCCTCCACTAAAACTATGCCATTATTATTGCAGTGAAAGTATGATAAATAATTTTTTACCATCCTTATTTCCTATTAACATCAACTTTCATTCATGGTAATTGCTCAAACTTCTTCTAGTGAAAAGTAGCAAAACAAAATCTGGAATATTATAATCATGGTAATTCTAATTGTAATTGTTGTTTTTCTTAGCACACTTGGGCTAGATTAATTTCCTAAAATGTTGGTGCATCATGCAAAATTATCTAAGTGTGATTGCCCTTTTCTATGTGTTGTCTATACTAATCAGCCAAACGATGAATATGATTGGGAATGGTCATCTACGTGACTGCAACCTGAATCCCAGGTAGAGTCTGTGTTCTCAGCACATGGAAGCATAAAAGGGCCCTCCATAAAAGAGAAGGGCAAAAGGATGTATAGTGGAGAAGAGAAAGGAATTGGTTACCAAACCCTTTTGAGTTTTGCCTTGTTTACGGTCAACTTCTTCTATCTTTTGAAATTATAAATAGCTGAACCTCGAGACTATAAGGAAATATGTTATGATTTAAAAAATAGAAGAATTCCTTTGTAGACAGTCTCAAGGAACTTGTGGTAATGAACCCAATCTTTTATTATCAAAGTTAATTGATCATATCAGATTTTGCCTCTAATAAGAAGAGTTAGAAGTTTTAGGTTAAAGTAGTTTGCAAGTGATTTCATCTTTCATCATGTGTATTTTCATTTCTAGCCATGGGCGCAACTTAGATTCTCTATTCCACAACATATTTCACTTTTTATTTTATTTGAGGTATACATAACGATCGTATTAGATTTTTTCTTATAAAAATATTTGATCATAAATATAATATACTTGGCATGCATTCCTATGTCAAAATAAGAGATAAAATACATTTTAAAATTTAGAATCCAAAGTATCACAAGTGTTGGCGAGAGAATATTTGTGAGACAACTATTTCAAACATTTTCTTAGGAACAAAACACTCACCACAAATAACGAGAGACTATTTGCAGAGTGGACATAATGTTATGATAGAACTAACTCTGACTATTAAAAGCTTGTAGCAAACTATAATTGCTCGTACATATTAAGTTAAGAGTGATTATGTATTAAAATCTAGTCTCAAATATTAAATATATTTGTACCATTCCCACATATGGGATTGAATTCTAACTACAATTAGTAATTGAATCATTAGAAAGAATAAAAATTCAAATATTCATTTCCCCTTTCCCCAATATTACTACCAATCCAAACAAAAGCAAAACACTAGTAAATAAACAAAAGTAGCTCTTTCATAATTTCACATACTCGACTCTTTAATGTAAATTCAAAAGTCTATCCTATAAAGCTAATGAGGATATATATATATATACACACACACACAAAAACATACATATATTTCCCATAGCTCACAATCTTGCAACCCTAACCACTAAAATTGCTTTTCAACCATTTTATTTTCTTGATTCTTTGCTTTTCCTTTTTGTTTTCCAAAAAAAAACAAAAAAAACAAAAAAAAACAAAAAAAAAAAAAACCTTAGAAGCACTCATGACTACATGTGCAAGGATACTATTTAGTTTATTAGCTCACCAATCACCACCGTTGCATGAAAAATATTTATAAAAAGTTGAGTTAGGCTTTAGCCCCACTGAGGGATTACGTTTTAGAATATCTTTTTTTTTTTTTTTTTTCCTTTTACTTTAGGATTAAAATAGAACTATTACTTCTTTTTGACCAAATTAGTCACTAATGGAACCTTTTCTTGTTCCAAGGTTTCAGTTTGTAGAGAAAAACCAAAAAGCAGATGAAAAAGGTGCATTGTGGAAAATCCATGCACAAACGTCACAACAATGGTTATTTTAGTTAATTATCAATCTTAAAAAACAAAATTATCAATCCCTAGACAAACTTTATGGTCGGCATAATATGCTTTGAGGGCACAAGAAACCTTTTTTTTGTTCTTAATACAATCCTTCTTTTAGTTTATAAATTTTTATGTCACAATGATAATGTTTTACTTTATAAAGTCATCGTATAATCTCAATCTTAAACCTACTAAGGTTAAGGTTGCACTCAACTTTTTTCATGAAAACTTTCTTGATTTTAATTTTAGACCATTCTATCGGCAACCAAAATATTAGTAGTTATGGTGAAAATAGTAACCAATAACTCAAATTTAATAATTGTGATGGACGCCATAGTCAATAATCCGAAATTAACATGGTGAAAACATTTTGCCCTTATTTATTTTGAGGTGAAAACATCTACCACAATTATATGCATAGTAAATTTTCTGCAAATCCCACTAAAACTATGCATCATTACAAATTATTTTCCACCATTATTATTTTCTATTAGTTTCAAATGTAATAATTGCGAAGATTTCATATGCTGTCATTTGATAATTACCTATTAATTACAGTAGACAATATTTATTTTATATCATCAATATTCTCTGCATAACACCAGGATAACAATATCCTCGCATGTTCATATTATAACATCATTGTACACTTATCGTACAACTCAGAGACCTATTAGGACAGTACGACCCAAATGAGCGGTGTGAAATTTTAAATTAAAATAGCCGAAGTGCCTGAAAATTTCCCAAACTGTTCTTACAAGATTAGATCACCTTTATATTACAACTTTCCAATTGATTGCAATTTGCCTAAAAGTGTCCTGGGCTGAATATGCTAACCATATGTTAAAGCAAAAAAGGAAAGTTCTGATTTTATTATAAACCAAACAAAGAATGTTCATCTGCACACAAACCACAAAAAGCAATGTCCCCCGACAGGGTCATCTTCACAGACATTCCTCATCAGAAACACAAAATAGCACTACAACATTTGACAGATGAGGAACAAAGGTTTACTGCTACCTTACTACATGAAGGTTTTGGATTTCAATCTGCAATGTTTCAAGCTTTTCCTGAATAGCAGATAGTTCATCTAAAGTGCCCAACAGTTTATTCATGCGATCTTGTGCTATTTCTTGATACGGTTTCCCAATAAGTGTAACAAAGTTGTTTAAACTGTTTGTGGTGTCCAAGAGGTCCTTTTGCATTGCCTCTTCAAGCTGACGAGCCAGGCCATCAGCAGTTCTTCTCACTTTATCGACTGCCCGTTGCCTTCGGGTTGGGAAATTTGAAATTGCTAACAAACTGTTATAGAAGATGTTATATCAATCAGTGTTTATTAAATGCCTAAAGCAAAAAAAACGCCAAAGTTTGCTCTACATTATTCTGAAAATCATAATCCACTTGAGCTCTAAATCACTTTGGCATGGCTGGCGAACAACCACTATAAGAAAATACTCATTTACTACTAGAAAATTTGTGACATATAGATTCCAGATAAAGGACATATGCAATCATTTATGAAAGAATATTAATAATTTTTTTTCAAAAAAATAGAGCAATATATATTTATATATCAATGATAATTTTTTATAATATTTTTAAGGTCTATCATAAAAGTTAGTTCAACAAACTCCAATTCTATCATAGAACTAATCAGTAACAAGGCATATACTATTGGAATTGTGACAAATCACAATTCATCACAAAACCATGATTCGTGATAAAACTGTGTTCCATGAGAGATAAATCTGTGATGAATGCTTCTGTTAGTAAAAGGTGTTTGGCTAAGAGGGTGTTTGGCTAGACTTATCTAAAATATCTTATGAACTCCTACATCTTATATTAGATGTATAATTTTATTTTAAAAATAAGTTACAGAAATGTCTGGAAAAATAAAATATTAAAATGTATAAGATGTTAATAATAACAATTTTATAAGTAAGATGGTTTAAACTGAAGGAGTATGTTAACACCTTAAAAATAAACTTTTGTTTTTTTCCCCTTTGACAAACACGTTTAAAATAAGTTAAGAAGTCTTTACTTTTCTTTAAAAAGCTTATAAGATTCTAACATCTTACTTAGGTACTTATAAGCTCTTTTTTTTTTTTTTTTTTTTTTTTTGAGAAATATACCAAATACTTTATCACAACTCATAAGCTCTTCAAAATATTTTATAAACTCATCCAAACACCTTAAAAATAAACTTTTGTTTTTTTCCCCTTGACAAACATGTTAAAAATAAGCTAAGAAGTCTTTACTTTTCTTTAAAAAGCTTATAAGATTCTAACATCTTACTTTAGGTACTTATAAGCTCTTTTTTCCGAGAAATTTACTGAACACTTTATCACAGCTCATAAGCTCTTCAAAATATTTTATAACCTCATCCAAACACCCTCTAAATTTGAAGTTTTGCTCAGGCTGCCCAAATTTTTTAAGTTTCAAAATATCCAGTTTGTGAAATCAATTAGGCAGGTTTAACCAAGCTTCCCGCATGATATGAAAAGTACCACAACAATGAATATAGACAAGAGAAAACGAAGGCAGATTATAACACGCATACCCGCCAGCAGAACAAAGGCCTAAAGCAAGGAGATCTTCCGAAGTGGTAGGCAACACAGATGTCAAAAGTGATGCAGATAAACCAGCTATCCCCAATCCACCAAATGTACTCAAGAGCTGAATATGGAAAATGAAGTAGCATTAGATTGACTCGTCAAATAAGATATATCTTTTATTTGCCTCATATATGACTAAAACAGATGACGACAATCCTGAAACTTCCGATTTTTTTATTATTTGAAGCGCAATGGATTCTAAGTTTAAAGAATTATCACATCCTTATTTTAAACTTCTAAAGAACATAATGTATTTAATCTGCTAGATTGTCTTGGTGTGAAAATGGGTTCAACAAAATAAAGCCTTATTTAAGATTTGAAAAGTATCTCAAGCACTTACAGCTTCACGAATCTCTTGTTCGAACAGTTTAGAAGCAGCAGCAGCACTAAACTCCCCAATGACTGTTACACCTAGTTCATGCTTTGTTCTCAGCAGCTCACTAGCCTCCAATTGAGACTGTATAGAAGGAACAACTGAAGGCCATCTTTTCTCAAATGATTCTTTATACATATTTCCTTTACGAGCATTCTTCGATTGTAACCACGTGGCATATTCCCCAAGTAGTTTCTGGATGCCAATGAATTTTTCAGGACAAAAATGTACAAATTGCACATAAACTCCCGTCACATGAACATAAGCAAATAATAAATGGTGGTATGATCATTATCATAAAAGCAAGCTCACTAGAAATCCATGATATGCCTAAACATAGGAAAATTTTAAAGGCCTTGTAACCACTAAAGTAGGAATTAGAGAACATATCTCAATCTAGACCTCTGAGGTGCTTCCATAAATGATGAGAAAAACAATTAAATCGGCAATAATAGATATCGAAAATTTTATTACCCAGATTTTATAAAAGGAAATGCTACATGAGGATAAAAAGATACTTCGTCAATCTAACCCTTGAATAGTAGTTGCGACAAAATTTTTAATAGGGTCTGGCATTATAAGCATAATAATAATCAACAAAGAGATTCAATTTGGATAGAAGAAGAAAATATACTATTATTAGCATAATAACAGAGACACAGTTCTTTTGCATAATAACCACCAGTAACAGTGCAACAAACAGAACCATGCACTCACTTGAGCTTCTGAGACAGCAGGATCAATTATTTCATTTCTGAGACTTGAGGTCACTGGCATTTGGGCAGATTTATCTCCCCTAAGAACATATGACGTGACAAGATCAAGATTTGATAATTGCAAAGTAGATTCTGCAAGTTTGATTGCACGTGCTTGCGTACTATCGATCTGCATTCGTTTGTACACGAACAATATTATAAGTATCTGGAGAAAACAAAGCAGGAAAAGAAAAGGATAAATACAGCAGATGGACAATACCAGAGACAAAATTTGTCTTTTCCAAGAAATACTGTCATTTTCCATCCTCAGTGCATACTCTTTTACACTGCTTAGAAGATCATTTACCAACACCAAGTCCCGTTCAGCTTGTTGGCATTCCTCCCTGACAAGCCGCTGACAAGCAGAAAGTAACCGTTCAGCAATCTTAACTGGGGTTTCCATCTTAAGCTTTATTCTTTCAGTCCCATTATCTGTTGATGCATCCAAAAAGCTGTAAAGGTACTTTTCAAGTTCAGCGAATTTGTTTGCCCCCACATATGGACTATTAAAGAATTGTTCTTGCTTTTCCAGATCACTAGAAGTAGAAAGTTTTGCGTCAAGAGCACTCCGTGCAGATAGAGGGTATAAGGTGACATGTTCTGCATTTAGCATCTTTCGAGTGTTCTCTTTGATGAATGCAATGGCTTCTTCAAGCTGCATTGAACATACGGAAACTTAATCAGAGGAAATGCGTACACATGGTTCAACAATTCCTTCTTTTTTTCCCCAACAATAGGATGACATTTTTAACTAGGTACAAACAGTTGAACTAAAGATATTCATTCCAACCTCGTCAGCATTTTGGTACAGGTCAGACTTATTCAGCACGAACACGATTTTTTTCTTCCATTGTTGAATATAGCGAAGAAAAGCAACCTGACAGACAACATGTGGGAATAAAAGATTAGCCTATCAGATCGAAGAAAAGAAATAATGGGAATGCATAACCATTATAACTTATAGAAAAATGACTACATCACAACTTATTATTATCATTTTACAATCTCATAATTATGCACATTCATACGTAGTAATCATATTTTTAGTTATTAGAAACATGCATCGAGTTTTCGGTGAAAACAATAATCAAATAACTTATCTAAGTTTTTATCGAACAATTAGTTCAATTGAATTACAATGTCATGTAAACAATTTCATTGTTGTCCCTATTTTTCAGGGCATGATGAACAAATGCTGGTTTCAACTAAAAACCAACATGTGCAAACCCCACAAGGACAATTTACTATGATGTAGTAGAGTTAAAATATGCAAACATGAAATCCTGTTCATAACATGACTCACAAAGGTCAGACATCCAAAATTCAGCCGAAGGTTAAAGACAAGGACAACAATACAAATAAAATTAAAAGGTGCCGAAAGTCAAAAGGAGGACATAAAAATACAGAAGGGAAGACAGGTAGAATATCACATGCATCCATCAAAGGTACCAAATTTGCAAAGTCAAATCCATTAAACATGGTACAGAAAAATGAAACAGGTTGAACGTTGGTCAGAGAGGTTGCAGGCCCTAACTATGTATTGCACAAATCACAGTAAATTCTTTTCAGCTGTACAAGTATCAAAAACATTTATTACTGTCATATATAGAGTTCAGATAGAAAGAGCACTCAAACATTGCCTAACAGGTATAAAGAGTCTCACAGGTGAAATGAATCAATTGCTCAAGATCCCCATAAAGAATTCGGAAGAATTAAAGGAGTGCAGGAAACCGTACCACAAAGGCATCAGTACACCTAAAGCAACAAGATCATACCTCACTTTCAGTTAATGGTCGATCAGCTGACATAACAAAAAGAATCAAATCTGCACGAGGCACAAATTCCTCAGTCAGCAGTTGTTGCCTCTGAAGAATCACATTTGTTCCAGGAGTATCAACAATTATCATCTGCTTGGAAAGGGGATAAGAAAGGACTACTAAGTGAGATAATTAAGGCCAGTGTCAAAGGCACCTTCAATTTAGGATACCAAAACTACCAAGTCATACCTACAAACATAAACAGCAACAATCAAAGGGGGTGACGTCTTTTAAACCCTTCCTGGAAACTATGAATTCCCATTCAGTTCATTCTTGGCAAGATTAAAGGTTTGCAAATGGTTAATCATGACCAAGACCGCATCGATGATAATTAGGAAAATAAAGGCAAGCTTGAAGCCAAAATTCAAATGAAAATCTTAATACTTGAACTAGAGAATTTTAAATAAGTCTTATTGGATAATGAAATAATGTCTGGAGCCATTGCTAGTAACACATTCAACTACTAGGAATTAATTTCCATGAAATAAATATGGGGACGCCTAATTGAAATGAAAGGGAAAAGCGACTTTCTTTCAGAAAAGTTAAATAACTAATGCCAGAAGTACAAAATCTTAATTAAATCCCTCAAAACTGCACGTCTAACTATTTTACAAGAAACGAATATGAATTTTGTAGTGGTTGAAGGCAGCAAAAGTTCAAAAACTCACTTCTTTCAGAATGGGAGCAGGTATATAGCAAATGTATTGACCATCAGGATGCTTTTCACACCGTTGCTCACTAAACTCTGACTCAGAATAGCGTAGAAATGTGATCTCATTAGTTGTAGGAACAACCCCATCCTTTAAGTATCTTTGCCCAAGAAAAGCATTGATGACACTCGACTTTCCAGAGTTGAACTCTCCCTGGTGAAACCAATAAAAGCAAGAATATTACCTGGCTCCCTGTGAGGCCTAGAACAACGAAAAATATGCTGCTTCTCGCGATCTACAAGCACTCACACTCAGCTCTTAAAATGGAATAGTAGAATACCACAATATAGGTGGTAACATAATTTATCTACCAGTCAATTAGAATGTTATCACAAAAAGTTACATGATACGAGTTCAAAAGAGGAATAATTTGAATCATTTATTTCCACAAATAAATTAATGAATAAATAAATATGGACCTAAGCAGTTCTACAGCCTAAATATTAGGAGCAAATTGGAAATGACATTAAAGATACCATTATACACACATAAAGTTTCCCTGAATTATTTATTTAACCACAAGTTTAAATGACTCGTTTTTCTCTCTTTATCAACTATTATATATGTTAAGTCTCTTATTCATGTAGATTATGGTTGTTCGCTTCAGTGTAATTGTTTTTTCCAGCATGAGACAAATTGAATAAAACATCAAGTACTTCAGCTCAGGTGGGCAGTACAAGCAAACAATACCTTCAGCTTATGTTTCCAACAAGTTAAAATTTTCAAAAAAGCAAACAGAAAACATAGTAACCTTTTTTTTTTTT
>JACFYI010003797.1:231625-260175 GCA_014898755.1 Handroanthus guayacan
TTTTTTTTTTTTTTACACCTTTTCTCACCCAAAAGAAAAAAAGATAAATAAAAAGGGTCTGGCAGCACCAAATCTGGTCACTTCGTGGCTTCTAAATTCGAGAAGGGACAATCACGATTAAAATATTTGGGTAGCACGTTAGAGTTGGCTCAAAATGAATACCCTAATATTTTGATTGATGGGGTGCAACCGTGCAAGTTGTGATTCCTTGTCAGCACATTATATGTATCTGATTTTGTCTAAAGTAAAATATGCGCTAAATACTAAATGCATTTGACCAAACTTTCCTCTAGTTTAGTCGCAATTCTTCTCATTCAAAGTAGTTGCGGAATTGACTGTCCAAATCTGGTTTCGTCACGTTCTCATCTCATCTATTGAAGCGGTGGAATTTGTCAAATTTGAAACCACAGATATGACGAACTGGAAAATTTTGTAGTGGAAAAAGGTAGAGAAATGGACAATCTGAAATGTTATTTGCAGAGTAAGTTTTACTATCTTACAGAGCAGTTCAACAAAAAAATAAATAAAATGAACACCCCCAAACGATGGACATACTTTTCCTATTGAACATTTTGTTGCTTTATTTTATCTCTTGTTAACATTTGTGTCTTAAATTTTTCTTTTTTTGTGAATTCGAATTGTGATCCGAATCGAAAAACTTGCGATGCGACCCTAAATTGAGAAAAAAAAAATGGGAATTAGTGTTGGGCTCTGGGTTCGGGCCGCGGTATGGACTTTTTATTGTATTTTTTCTTCGCCAAATCTTCGTATTAATTTGAAGTAACGATTTAAGATTGTAATTTTTACGCTTGTCATGAAATTTTTCATTGAAAATCAATTGATTTAAGCGGAAAGAAAAAAAAAAAAGAAAAAAACTAACTGCTCCTGCTTGCGCCCGTCGCGGGCGCAAGCCACTAATTTCTTGCGCCCGTCACGGGCCCAGAGAAGGGAAAAATGAAAAAAAAAATTTCTTGCGCCCGCGACGGGCGCAATCCTCTAATCTATGCGCCTATGGGGGGCGCAACCCACTTCTTTTTTTTTTTCGTTTTGCTTCAAAAATAACTCTCTTATCTCATTGTCAGACGAATTTTGCTAAAAATCTAACTCATTCATATTGTAAATGTTGAAAATTTTGTAATATTACATTGGAATGTAATAAAATTTCAAAAATAGAGAATTTAGTAGGGTGAGTGTTTCTATAAAAACTTTTCAATTGCTCTGCATTGGTAATTTACGCTCTTTATTTATAACCCCATGGACAATTGAATGCCAAAAATCGAGGCTGAAACCTTTTTCCCCATTTGGCCTTTTCTTTTCTTTTCTTTTCTTTTTTTCTCCGTTTTACAACGAGAAAGTGTGGATACGAATGGACCACTATATCTGAAAGATGCTTCAACTATTACTGTTTCTGTCGAGGCAAATTGTCGCGAATTTTACGTGGGCTTTTTGGCTATTTGAACGTTCATTTTCTCTCTTTCTTTCTTATGGACATCAGACTGTTTGACACAGTTTTGATTTCACTTCGATATACATATGTCTATAATATATATATATATATCCACATATACACAGGGTGTTTTGCATTGCTTATGATTTGAAACGAAATAGTTTTCATTTCGAGAAGTTGGTAGCTTAGTAATTAAAATTAAGACTTAGTAAAAAATTGAAGTGAAAATGCCTATTTTGTATTCTGGTTCTTAGAGGGTGTTTAGATGAGCTTATAAGGTCCTTTAAAAATGTCATAAGATATTTGAGAGCTTATAAGCTGTTATTAAATTTTTGATAAAGTTCTTGCAATAAACTTATAGATCCCCAATAACAACATCTTATAAGTTCATAAAATATAAATAAAAAAAATCATGATTTATTTTTAAGATCTCAAAATAATCAGTAACTTTTTACTATATTAACTACAAAATTATCTATACTAATATCTAATAAGTTTCAAAACATCAATTCACTCAAATATTTTCACAACTTAAGTTAAGATTTAACATCTTATTAGCTCTGTGAAAAATCCTATAAGATGTCTTATCTTGGGACTAAGAAGTTCCAAACAAATTTAACCAAACTCCCTCTTAAATATTTTGCTTGGCCACCATGGCCATTTATATATGCTTTAACGAGCAAGAAATCATAGGTTCTTATTTCTTTACTGCACAAATATAGAAATCAAACATAACTTACAATAAACATCCAATCAAAAAAACACTTAACATTAACATCACAGGAGGAACTCTTGTCCTTTTCATTTTTCTGGTTTTCAGGGCAAACAAAGGAGTATAACACAATACATTTATACCTCATTTCAAAAACATGAAATTTCAAAACTGTGACTTGGACGACTTCAAGATCGAGCCTGTTATTTCCCAAGGAGAGAAGCTAAGTTCTGCTCGACTTCTTCTTTGGCTTTCCGATCAAATGGTTCATTACCAATGTATAGATCGAGGATAGACCGGCACAAAAGTTTGCTCTCAATGCTTCCTACCTCTTTCCCATCAACTACGTAGATGCAAATGAAAGTTGCATTTATATTTGAGTTACCGAAAATTTTGCAGCATTACCAACTTTAAATACTATTACAACTACAAAGGTTATCCATAAAGTTATTTCTAATTCCTTATTTCTTGTGCTTTAATGCTCCCATCATCTTTAACTTAAAGGGATCATAAAAATTCCCAAGACTATGCTGTCCATACCTACAAGGATAAATCAGAACATGTGCATGAATTTCTCTACCAACTACTAACTTTAGTTGTAAATGCTGTATTATCCTAGTTGTCAATTTCAATAAGTTTTCAAAGTACCAATCCATTCAGTGAATGATAGGAACCCAGCATGCTTCCCTAATCCCTATAAATATTCTGATCACGTCGCAAGGTTTTGGTTAAGTCCAATCCTCATTTTCCTGGCTTTCATCAATACAAGATTCTAATGAAGAATTATCACGTCATAACACCACTGTTAAAGAGATAACATTAAGAACTAATGGAGGCAAATCAACAGAAAGCAATGAACTTCACGGTCCGAGATGTTTAGGAAGCAAGTTAAAGAAGAATCTTACTCGTTGTTCGAAGAACATAGCCCTCGTCCCTAGACAGATCAATGATGGATCCCCTAGGTATTTTATACTCATCTTTGAATTGGGAGGTGAACCTGCAAAGAAAAAAAACGATGGTGAACCCCTATACAAAAATATGACACTGCAAGCATTTAAGTAGACAAGTTTTAATCTTCTAACCAAAAGATCCCCAAAAAATGCTTTTGCTTACTGAAACTGTCAGCCACTAGAAACTTAAAGAATAAGGATGAAAGAAGGCTACCGGTTAACAGGATGCAACTTTTACATGATTGCTTCAACGGTCGGTATCATTAATACATTTAGCGCAAATTGAACACAACTTCGAAAGAACCTTCATCTGACGTTGTCACATATTTGCTAAAAATATGGGGGGTAGGAAATTATTTAAACGATTGAGAAACAATTCTACCACCTTCTCAGACTGGTGAACACAACAAAATTTGTGTAACCATTGATGCGGTGTTACAACTTTAACACAAGCATTTCTCATGGATTAAGGATGCGTTTTTACTGGTGTTTGATCTGATCATAGAAATTCATAGGCAATGAATTGTTCGGGCGAAAAGCAATATTTTACCTTTGCAGCAATTCCTTGTTATCCGACCCACCAAACTTCTGTAATCTACTACCCACAGACTCTTCAAAAGCACTTCGCACAGAACGAATACTCAACCTTCCATAAACTATCTGTAGCCTAACAGTCATCCTTACATCACTCTCCATGAGGTCCTCTTGTAATTCTTCCTTTTCCTTCAATTCGGAAGCCAAAAGTGCTCCATATTTCTCACTAAGAAACTTCTTTGCATCAGCATCATCGGCATATACACCTATATGCGAAGCCAAAGTCAAGAACATTTCAGAAATTCAATTTGATTAGCAAATAAGAGGGAAAAAATTTAAAGACCAATATCACAATATCAACGTGAATTTAATAAAGACCAATATCACAATATCAACGTGAATTTAATAAAGACCAATATCACAATATACTCCTGTAATTAAATTGAACTATATATATGTTCATACATTAATAACATCAACTGTAATAATGGGGAAATCGTTCTACCTACTTTCGTCAGACTAATATCAATCCAATTCAACATCAAGAGAGATTTCACTTTCCTGTGTAGTGGCATTAATTAAGACGCAAAGAATTTCACAGCTGAATATATTACTTAGCACTATTCCCCAAATACTAATTGAAAAAATATCGAACACATAAAAAGCAAAGAAAATACATTAAACAAAAGTTGAAAGGTACCAAAAGCATAGACATCAATGTTTTTCAACCCTAGAATAGCTTTCTTCCGCAACCCAACTCCAAGAAGCCGCTGAGAATCTCTCAGAACAACAGGAAATGACATTCCAGTCCTCGATTCAGTAACAGGAGACGAATTATCCGAGAGAGAAAGAGAACCCCACACCGGACAAAACCTACTTGTTTTAGACACCCAGAAATTCAATGCACTTTGAAGGAATGGGTTTTCAGAGTTCTGGGTGACAGCGATTGCGGCCCCGGCTGAGACGGCGCCGACGGCAAACGATAATGCGGTGGCAGCGACGGAGGATGGTCTGGAGGAGGCATTGGCCGCGGCTGAGATGGGTGGCTTTGGGGGCTGAGAAAACGAGAATGGGAAGCGAAAAGAAACCATTGTTACACTGTGATTTGAGCCTCCTCAGGTAGTTGACAGTTGTGTAGCGTGCCATAGGGAATATCACGCGCTGAGCGCGTGGACGGTTGACCTGGGCCTATTGAGATTTATTGGGTTTCTCGTTGTGGCCCAATCACTGGTGTGGCCGTTGCTTGGGCTCAGTAAACATAGTTTAGAGCTCACAAATTCCATATCTGGATCGCCAAAGGCATGACCAAAAGCTCAGTGGGGTCCCTTCAATTTATATAATAAGTCTGAATATTTTTATTCCTAAGTGATATAGCTACTGAAACTCTATAGAAAAATTTCTAGTTTAAATGATATAAACTATGAAAATGTTATCTGTATAAAAAAACAATAGTGAATTAGCATATCAAGACACATATTATGGAAAAAAAATTTAAGAAAAGTCACATATTCAATAATACAAAATACTATGTAAATGATTAACAAAAAAATTCACTAAAACACTAGTACATTAATTAAAATATAAAATTTTGAATCACCAAAATGGCTTTCAGTTTGACAAATTGGTTAAAAATAGCTAACGAGCACTGGTTGTGATAGAGTGAAAAACAATACTTGAAAAAGAAATGTGAAAAATATAAAGTTTTTAGGATTAATTTGGTTTGACATTGATAAAAAAAAACAAATAGTACCAAATTGAGGCCTCTTCAAGTTTCAAATTTGGTGCTACTTGACTATGTACATTCCAAATCTTTTATTTTTTTAGAACCCTAAATTTTTATTTAGTAATTTGTCATCAATTTGATAGTTCGTCATACTCATATATATATATATACACTTTAATCTAATACCTTAATATTATATATATATATAGTGGCGACTCCAAGTTTTTGATTTAGTGGGGTCTCTTTAAAGTTTTCAACTATTGAACTCAATAAATATAGTTAATAAAACTAGATAAAAAATTTTATAGTTTAAATTATATAAATTATGAAAAATATTTCTGCCAAAAAAGTATAGTAAGTTAGCATATCAAGACATATATTGTGCTAAAATAATTGAAAATATTCATATATTCAATGATACAAAAAAATTGAAAAAAATTAATAAAAGAATTCACTAAAATACTATTAAATTAACAAAAACATAAAATTTTAATTCACCAAAATGGCCTTGAGTTTCACCAATTGATTGAAACCTAACGAGCATAAGTCGTGGCGAAGTAAAAAACAAAACTTGAAATAGAAATGTAAAAAACATAAAGTTTCAAGGAGTGATTTGATTTGATTTTGATCAAAGAAAGCCAAATTAAAGGCCTCTTCAAACATTAAATTCTAGTTTCAATTGGCCATTCACATTCCAAATTTTTTATGTTCTAAATTCACTTTTATTTAATGATTTGCTACCAATTTGACAATGGGATCCGACTTATATACATTTCAGATGATATTTGAATATTATATGTTTGTATAGTTATAATATATATATTTATATATTAGGTAAACAAAAAATCAGTGGGGTCCCAGCACCCCACTGAGGTAACAGTGGCATCGCCACTGTGTATATATATATTTTAATTTAAAAAATTCAGTGAGGTCCCAGCATCCCACTGCTGTATAAATAGTGTCGTCATTGTGCATGACGACAAGATATCTAAACAATTTTGCTTCTAATTGTATTTATACGACCATTTTATATCTAGTCCCCTCTTTTTTTTGCTTTAAGAGGACTTGGTTCAAAATTCTAGGCCCTATAGTATCTAAGGTGTTACTAAATAAGACAACGCTTGCATTAGTTTAATTAGGGCTTGCAATGAATTTTGATCCGATTCATTTTGTAGATTAGATCCGGTTATAATAATCACAACTCAAAATAAATGAATCAAATATAAGTTGAAGAAATCCGATTCCATAAAAATTTGACTACGATTTTTAGTGTATTATATATGCAATATTAATAAAGCCTTTTAAATAAAATGCAATATGTTTTGTTAGCCTAATATCAATGCTTTGTGCTTGACATTGGATCTTAGCATTAGAAAAATTAGCTCAACAACAAGAGGGGTGCTGAAAAAAGAAGAAAAAAGAATGTTAAATGTAATATTGTGAATGATTTACTTATAAGCCAAATATGTATTGAAATAAAGCATGGGTTAATGTATGATATGAAGTTGTCAAAAACTCAAATATTGTGTAAATGTCATATATTACATAAAACTCAAAAATATATATATGATCGGATTTGATTTTCTTATCGAATTATGAATGTTCATCGGACACGGATATTTTTTTTGAAAACACATACATATGGATTCTACCGGTCATCATGCTGAGTTTAGTAGTATACATCGGTTATTGTGTTCGAGTTTGAATAGCATTGATTTGATAGGAATTAATGAATATATTTAAGATGTTTGGTGAATTTTGAATGATGGTGACATGTACGTATTTTGACAAAATCATTTACCCGATTAAATATATAAAAAGATCAAAGCACACTATAATTTTGTGTACATTTTCTAAATTAGATTGTTTTAATTAGAGAAATGATTACATTCAATCATACATCAAAACTATTATATAAATATATTTTAAAGATCACATACATGAACTAAACCTAACCAAACTTGATAACCAATATAACCTAACCGAAACTAGATATAACCAGTATAACCTAACCGAAACTATATCTACGTTTAATGGATAACATGAATCTAATTAAGAAATCTGACCCAATTAAATGTTTTTCTTTTTGAACAATTTAAGATTTCACATAATATATAACTTTAACAAAACAATTTGCACAAAATTTATGCTTTCGGTAACTTTATCATGTATTGGCTCAAAAGTTAAAAGTTTTAGCCATAAGCGTCTATTTCACATGACTCTTCTACCGTCCTTAACTCATTATTTCACATGACTCTTCTACCGTCCTTAACTCATTATACTTAGTTGAAATCCTATCCAACTTATTTACATGACAATTGTAAAGTTTATTTTCAATTAATTTTTATATAATAATTTAAAAGACACAAACGCCCTTAATGAAATTAATCTAGTTTCCTGATTTTTGAATCATTAAAAAGGGAGGGGAAAAAAAAACCCAGCAAGAATTACCAAAGGCAATATTTCCCTAAAACTTGTCCACTTCACAACATATATTTAGTTGATTATGAGTACACCGTTATATATTGTTATATTTAACCCTTATTACATTGAACATTGTTTTTCTCCTACCTTCCTTATGGGCTAAAATTTATGTTATGAAATTTAGATTCGGATCTTTTAATAAATCAAATTGATTAATTTTACATTTGATTTTTTATTTTTTATTATGAATATTTATAATCGAATCTCATCAATTTACCACATTGATCAATTAAAGATTTTAAAAATTGGATCAGATCCGGATTATTTTTTAATTGAAAAATTAGTTTCATTCTCAGCCCTGAACAAAGGGATTGCTCCATACGATCCGGCTCTGCTTGGACCAAGTGGAAGTGGCTTGGCCTTCTGGACTTTACAATTTGGGCATGTCATCTGCCTGTTACTGGGCTGAAACTAGAAATATAATTATTGGAACAACCAACATTACAGTCCATGATAGGTTGGGCTGATGGGCTTAGGTATTTTGGGGGCCCATTTTCCCATGCACAGATACCCCAGAAAGGATAAACAGTAATTTAGGGCTGTTGATGGAGCGGATTTTCATCCGAATTCGATATGAATTTTAGAAATTTTAATTGGTTAAAATATCCAATGGATCAAATCTGATTATAAATATTCACAATTTAAAATAAATGAATTGAATATGAAATTAAGTAATTCGATCCATTAAAGGTCCGAATCCGATAATGTTAATAATTAATATAAGTATATTTACATAAATGAAATAAAATTTACAAGAAAAAAATTAATTTATAGAAACGAATAAACCTTTGTGTGCAAGAATTTTTTTTTTTTTTAATGCAGTTACAATTCATAAAGGAAAGATTTTCTCACTTTCCCATTTTTTCTTCCAAAAATGATGATGATTGGTCCTCACAAGCTATTTTTGTTATGAAACTTAAACCGGCAATCTATTTTTTCCTTTATTTTTTGTGTTGTCATGATACATAAAAGAAAGATGAAGTACTAAATATAAATTTAAATTAATTAAAGAAAATCCTCCTAATTATTCCAATCACTAGCTAGTGCAAAACGCCAATTAATGAGAAAGCATCAAGGAAATAAAAAGATTCCACATTCCCATCAGAAACAAACACTTTCAATTAAAATTTTTATGTATGATGTTTTCTATTATTAGATTAATCTTTTTTTGTACTAACCCTTTTGTTGGTATATCATTTATCATAATTTTTGTAACATAACTTAGCTTTTTATATGTCAATCTATCACATTTTGTTGGACCAAATTATGAATTGATATAAGTGTCCCATTTTCTTGAAAGCTTTGTAAGAATTACGGATACCTTAATTAGGATTTTAGTGCAAGAGATTTTTCAACTTAAATTAATGTTTTTGTTGACTTTCTATGATAAAAAAAGAATATATTGAAAAGCGATAAAATTACTAAAATATTGAAAAAGTTGTAGAAGTAAAAGGTGAGAGATAGGAAATGCTAGACCACATGTATATTTAAATTAGGAAAAGACATGTCATGTAATGCAAAATATCCAACATAATTTTTATGAAGTAATTTATACACTGTGAAAATATATAGCACTGACGATAGAAAATTATGTGACAGTATAAAAAGTATAGATAATAACATATATTAAGTACAAGTTTATCATAATAAAATTCAATGGTAAAAAAAAAAAATAGTGTGTAAATTATCATAACTTATAACTAGAAATACATATACGACGAACCTAGTGGCTAGTGATAGAGAAAATAGAATAGTCATGAAAAAGTTGTCACTATACATGTACCACTAATTATTAATAAATGACAATTTAAATATAATTTTTGATATTATTAAATTAATTCGAATTATTATTGTGACATAGCAACTCTATTTTATCACGATATATGTAATTAGTTATATATTTATGTGTATCACTTAACATTGTTGCTAATTTTGTTTCACTACACAAATATTGAGTATTTGCAATCAAGAAAATTATAACCGTGGTGTCAGTAGTAACTAGTAACTCAAAACTAAGAGTCTCAATAGATGTGGTAGCTAATGATACAAAAAGTTGATGTAAAAATATTATTTGGCGTGGCTATAATGAGGTGAAAATATCTACCACGGTTATATGTCATGGTGGATTTTTTACTACTATCGCAAAAAACAAGCATCATTGCCATAGTGAAATAATAGCAAATGACTTTTCATCAATACTATTTTCTATTAACATTGATTTTCAATCGTGGTAATTATTTAAATTTCTTATAGTGATTCTTGTAATGACAATTGAAAAAAAAAAAAAGGGATCTTCTTGATTTCTTTATTCCATGGGGAGCTAAGGTATCGTATCATTTATATATACTGCTTATCGTTTTCATTTTCAAATAATTTTTGTATTTAAAATTTCCAAATTAATTTCATATAAACAATTTAATTAACTTGGGTATTTAAAAATAAAAATAAAAAGACTTATTAGAAGCACAGGAAAATTCACTTTTTTACCGAAAAGGGTCCACCAAGACTGGCAATTGATTGATTAAAAGCAATCCAATCTGGTAGACTTTTATGAAAAATCCATTGGGATTGGACCAAACTCCAAAACATCCAAAATCAAATAAACCTGAATCTTGGTTGTAGCGACTGGTCATGTTACAACACTACTGTTTTTCAGAATATTAAAAAAATATGTAAACAAATACTATTTATTTATTTATCTATCTATGTACCTGACTTTGTCCAAGTGACTGGATAGAAATATCTCATGATTTTAGAGGTTACTAGTTTGATTCTTATCGTTTTGTTAGATTATTTTTCTATGACATGATAGATTGTTGTAATGATTTTTTTTAGTATGTCATACGCTGATATGTGGGGCTATTGTTTTACTGTATAATTAGTTGTTGCGAGGATTTTTCACCATATAATTTCTTGTTATGGTATTAATTTTTAATTGTTATTGACGTATTATTTAAATATTGTAATTGCTTTTTTTTTTAAGAAAACAAAAAAGAAGAAAAGTAAAAAAAAAAAAGAAACGCAAGCATTATATACACCCCTCCCGTCCCATCCCGTCCCCTATTTTAAATAGTATTTCATCTCCTATTCCATGTTTTTAAATACATGCTACATTTATTGAAATTTTTTTTATAAAAATATTTAATAATAAATGCAATGTGCATGACATGCATTTAAATTATTTTCTATCTTCCATTGTTCTCAAAAATGCAATACACAAGAAATTTTCTATCTTTATTGTCTTGTAAAAGTAAATTATTTAATATTTCAAGTACAGGATCAATGGAAGAAAAAGAAAGATTAGTGATTATTAATATATTAGAGACACGAAACTTTTTATTAATTATGTCACTAGAATTATTTTGTCACTAGAATCATGCTACCAAACTTAGTGACAGTAATTTTGGTTAAATTCATAGTTAATGCTACACATATAGCGACAATTCAGTAATAACCAAAAACATTATCACAGATTATAATAATAATTTTTGCTACTACTAAATTATCATACGTATTACATGTATTATTAATTGTCAATAACAAAAATTTAAAACTCTTTTTTTTTTTGTTATAAGCTATATTATCACAAAATAAAAATTACTATCACTTAAAAACATTATTAGTGACAAAATAAGAGTCGTGTTTTTTGATAAATAAAATAAGAGTCATGTTACTCAATACTTATTTTTAGTAATAATTTCGACATTGCTAGTTGATTTTTTGTTACTTATATTATATATTTTTGCAATGAATATTGTATGACGAGACGGTACTTTGGAAAATATATAATATATATGTTTTCAAAACTAATTGGACGTATAATTAGTGTTAACCCTAAACTTAATTATTTAATAGCACAATAATAACATGATTTAAAAGCATCATAACACCAAAATTCTCAAAACTTAATATAGTAAATCCCCTCCAGATCGAGATTAAGTTTGACTTTGTATTTAGAACTTATATTTTCCAAGAAAAAAATCCATTATATTCCAATAAAATAAAATCACCGGCCTTACAAGGAAATTTATTTCAAGCATCAAATTTTGCAAAAAGTAATTAATAGAAACATACAAAATTAGCATCAAAATATTCCAACAAAATTCCATGGATTTATCTCCTTAAATTAATATAATTGAGTGGCTAATCCACAGCCAGCGGCAAGTATTCACCAGTCATTATTGGAGGATCATATCCGAGAGATTGTATTACATTAGAATTTTTAAAAAATTAAATAAGTCTAAGGGGGTGTTTGGCATTGATTTTATTGACTGTTTTTTAGTTTTTAATTACAAAAAAGTGTTTTCGACAGTACCTAGTAAAGTAAATTTTCTCTAATTTTGCTGGCGAGAATTTAAATTTAAATCCGTTAGAATCTAAAAGTACGGGAATATTGTTCATAGATTCAATTTCAACTTTTTTCGTGATGAAAATATTGTATTTTCCTTATTTGATAAAGTGCGGAATATTATTTTTTAACGCAAAAATATAGTAATCAAATTTAGCCATTTTGGTACAGTCCACGTGTATGCTAAAATTTAGATCTGTTATACAAAATAAAAGTACTTATTTATTTTAAATAAGGATAAAAAAACATAAGTTAAAATATATTTTATCATTAGCTTTTTAAAAGTAGTTAATCTCATCGACTCATTAAAAAATATACCATATGTAACTGCATAATTGTGTCATGCATTACATATAGTCTGGATATTAAAACAATGAAAAGTTACTTATTTCTGTAAACTCTAAAAAACTGTTTATAATAGCTTTGCTTTTCGAAAAATTGAAAGTCTTAGACAAAGTTCTAGCCAAAGATAAGAATGTCTGAAAACAAGACTTTAAAGCACTAAGAAGTTGCAGATCAAGCAGAATGATGATTGCTTTTAACGTTTACCCTTTTCTGCATAATTTTAAATAACGGTCAGTGCATTACATATAGTATAAATATTAAAACAGTGGAAGGTTACTTATTCCCGTAAACTCTAAAGTGGTGTTATAATAGCTTTTGCTTTTTGGAAAATTGAAAGCTGTAGAAAAAGCTCTAATGAAAGACAAGAACGTTTGAAAATAAAACTTAAAATTGAAGCGCCAAGAAGTTGCAGATCAAGTCAAGCGATAATTACTTCTTTTACCCTTTTCTACGTAATTTTGGATAATTCCCAACAAAAATAGTATTTTCAAGTACTACTACAAAACAACTTAATTCAAAACAAAAAATTGAAAATTACTTTTTACAAATAGTCCCAAACACTTCCTATCCACAACTTTTCATCACTCACTGACTTTCCAATTACTTTAAATGAAAATTACTTCTTTGTAGAATAGAAAATAATCAAATTCATATAAAATATTACTTTTGAATAATCTAATTAATAGTTATAATTATAATAAGGTGTATATATATAGGTGTATAAGACAAAGGGTAGCAAGGAAAACAACAGGACTTCCCTCATTTTCATGAATTTGGATGATCCCATGCACCCATTCGCGGGAATCTCTTGGGAAGTCGTTTCTGTCTGCTTCCTTTTCCCTTCTCTCCTTTAAATCAAAACCCCAAATCCCTTCTTCTTCCTCATAAATTCTCCCTACATACCTCACTATTTAATTTGATTAATATATTTTTCATTAATATTATTAAAACTTTTATAAATAAACTATGGCCTTCTCAATTTCCCAGCACCCCATCTCTCTCCTCCGATCATCCGCCGATCACGGCAGTCTCAAGGCGGCGCTGCATATCCAGGCGGCAAAGCCTCTTGCTTGTTCCAGTGCCGGTGAATGTTATATATATATAGATATATAGATATCCTCTGTCATAGCCATAATTCTCTGTTTTTTATTTTTATTTTAATTTTGCTTTTTTAATTTCTTTAAATGGTTAAAAGCGTCATTTTCACTTTTGTTTCTGAGTTAATCAGCTTTATGAATTAGTAGAATTTTGGTTTTTCCTTTGTCGTTTATGGCTTCCTTTTTTTATTATTTGTATGAAATTATTCTAATGTACATCCATTATTGCAGGTTTTAATTCTTCCTGGTCTTCTCTCCAGTGCAATGCAATTTCCAGACCTCGTACAGAAGGTACACATATAAAACATTATTATTAAATTTTTTCGTTAAATACCATGTTTTATTAACGAATCATGAAATAATGTGATTTTATAATCTTATTAAAAAAAAATTAACGCAGAATATATAGATGTGATAAAGTGGCACGAGATTGTGGAAGGTGACGCAGAAAAAGATACTCATAAGGTGGGCATGTATACATATATATATATATATATTTAGTTATTACAAACATTACTTTTTTATTTTTAATTTTGTGAAGTCTGATTTTGACTTTATTTTAAAATTTTTTCTTTTTTCAGTCTGTGTCAGAGCAGATTGGGGAACTGGTGGCGGGGGTGCGGGGGATGCTACAGTCGATGGACGACGGAGAGATAAGCATATCGCCGTACGACACGGCGTGGGTAGCGCTGGTGGAGGATGTTGACGGCGGCGGGGCGCCGCAGTTTCCTTCGAGCCTCCGGTGGATTTCGAACAACCAACTGCCTGATGGGTCGTGGGGGGACAGATATGCCTTTTCGATTTATGATCGGGTTCTTAACACATTGGCGTGTGTAGTTGCTTTGAGATCTTGGAATGTACACCCCGACAAAATCAATAAAGGTAAACCCATGTTTTTATTTCGAAACTGTGTTTCATTGATTTAGTTTGGATCAATTTCAATTATTTACTTTAGTAGATGTTTCATCATTTTATCTACATGTTTTTAAATGAAAATATTTAATATATTTGGCGCGTATTTGTAAAATGAGTACACTTATTGAAATAAAGAATTCAAATTGATACTTCATTTAATGTTAACATATATATGTTGTGTGTATAGTATTTAAAATCAAACATTTTTGCAAGGAAATATTTAAAAAATTTAGCAGCATCCATCAAATGAAATACTGATCAAGATCCTCTATTTCAAAATCGCATTTTATGTCTTATTTTATGTTAATATAAATACATGCCAAGCACATTAAAATTTTTCCTTATAAAAAGATTGAAACAAAACACATTTTAAAACAAATAATTTCAATTGATGCATAAATCAGATAAAATCCATCTTGACTTTTGTCGAACACGTGTAAATTAAAATTCATTGAAATAAAGCATCTAAAGTATCAATAACAAGTCCCAAAAAAAAAAAAAAAAAAATCTTTATGTTGAATTAATTTATAATAGTGTTGTTAATTATTTTTATTGATTATTTCAATTTTTTCTGGATAAAGGGATTTGGTTCATAAAAGAAAACGTATACAAGCTAGGGGACGAAAATGAAGAGCACATGCCAATTGGGTTCGAAGTGGCACTACCATCACTCATTGAAATAGCAAAAAATCTGGACATTGATATTCCATATGATGCCCCAAGCTTGCAAGAGATTTATGCTAGAAGAGACCTAAAGCTGACAAGGTATATATACTTATTTATATAAATTAATTAAAATAATCTACAGTAATAATTACCATATACATGCTGTCACATAAAAATATTTATTTTTACAAAAGATAGGTCCTAAAAAATTAAAATATAGTTCTTTTTTAATGTAAGTTGTAATAATTATTGAGTGGGTGGTGTAACAGGATACCAAGGGACATTATGCACAAAGTGCCCACAACATTACTCCACAGCCTAGAAGGAATGCCAGACCTTATGTGGGAAAAGCTTTTAAAATTGCAGTCTTCTGATGGTTCTTTTCTTTTTTCTCCATCTTCAACTGCCTTTGCCCTACACCAAACAAAAGATGATAATTGCCTTAAATATTTGGAGAAATATGTCCACAAATTCAAGGGAGGAGGTAATTATTTTAATTAATTTATTATAATTAATTAATTATTGTATATTCATTTGAATTTTAATTTATTGTTATATGAGGATGTTTATTTTAGTTGTCGTAGCTTTCTATGTAATGATTTTGATTATTTGATTGTGATTTAGTTCCGAATGTGTATCCGGTGGACCTGTTCGAGCACCTTTGGGCAGTAGATAGGTTGCAAAGATTAGGAGTTTCGCGGTATTTTCAGACAGAGATCGAGGAATGTATCGATTATGTTCATAGGTATGTAAATTTATGCATTTTGGATTATCTATTGCAGTTTTTGTTTCATATCTTATTTCATTGCCCCAATATCTGCCAAGTGAATGACATCTACAATGAATAGGATATAAAACATTATTTTAAAATAAATGATCCTATTACTATCTATATATACTATATATGTTAATATAATTGTAATCAGCTGCTCGATGTTAAAATTTTAAAATAAGCCAATAATTTTTTTTTTTTTAAAAAAAGAACTTATAAGACGTTAACATTTTAATTTAAGCGTTTATACATTGTTACTTACTAAATATTTTCTATCTTTATAAATTCTCAAATATCTTATAATATATTTCAATCAATATTCTCTATAAACTGACAAAAAATAAAATAAAATTCAGACACTGGACGGACAAAGGAATTTGCTGGGCAAGAAACTCCGAGGTTCAGGACATTGATGACACAGCAATGGGCTTCAGACTACTGAGGTTGCATGGATACGAGATTTCTGCAGGTAAATTTAATAATGCACCATCATGCACTGGATAACATACTCTGCTAGTGTTTGACGGTGACGCAATATTGTGCGCAGACGTGTTCAAACATTTTGAGAAGGATGGAGAGTTCTTCTGTTTCACGGGGCAGTCGACCCAGGCCGTTACGGGAATGTACAACTTGTACAGAGCATCTCAATTGACGTTTCCTGGAGAAAAAGTACTATCAGATGCTGGAAAATTCTCAGCCAAGTTTTTGCAAGAAAAGAGGGCTAATAATGAGCTTTTGGACAAGTGGATTATTACAAAGGACCTTCCGGGTGAGGTGAGTGTTGAAAGTTGATTTTTAGATCTTTAGATCTTTTATCTTCATACATGTTTTATGTTTTTTATTAATGTATGTCGAGTGTGTTCAATATTTTCTCATAAAAATATTTGATTATAAATTAAATATACTTTGCATATATATATATATATGTATGTATGTATAATGAAATATTTATCACTACATGAAAACAATCATGGACAACAGCTGTTATAGCGTGGTCATAGAATATTAATGAATCTAAAAAAAAATTAAAATTATATGAATGATGACAAATGTTATGAACTTATGATAAATCTAGTAATAGATTATCGTGTTATGATGGAAATGCCATGAAAAGTTAATTTTGTGATAGATTTTAATTTTGTTACAAAATTAATTAGTGACAAGGCGTATACAGAATTGTGATAAAGCAAAACCCATAATGGTAATGAGTTTCATTAAGTCCATGATGATTTTTTTCTGTTAGTAAAAATAGAAAAAAATACTATCACATAAACAAAAATATATTTATTGAAATAGAGAATTCGAAATAGATCGACATGACAATCACCCTCCCAAATTAAGAATCAATCATAGGTCTCTTTAAATTATTTCCATTTTCTTCGTTGAACTTTGCATTTAGAACAAACAAGTGGGAAAAGGGTATTTTCTTTTCATTTTTTTAATAGCTTAGAGCATGCTTTCAAAAGTGAAGAAGCTTTTGAATGTTACTCTAAGCATATAGCCACCTAATACGCATAAGGTGTCATCTCTTGAAAAGTTAATTAAGACATGTCGTTATGATTACATCTACTGCAAAAAGTAAAAGACTAAAATACTATTATCCCATCAAACAAATTGCCACCTCACACCATGCCTTAGTCGAAGGATTGTGTCTAAATCTTGTGTCCCCTAAAAGGATTTCGATTTTTTTGTCCAATTTCTTTAATTGTCCCCTTGTCTTTTTCTTCACTCGTCTAGCTTTTCAAGTAATGTATGTTCATACACTATATTTATTTGAAAATAAAAATTAATTATTAGATTTATTAAGCATTGAAAATATTTTAAGGCATGCACTTTATCATCGTAGAGTAAAATCGTATTGTAGTCCCCTCAGTGGAGAGTCACTGAGTTTCTTTTTGAGAAACATAAGGAGATTTGATATCTGTTATTTTTCATAAAGGAATTCTCTATCCAAAAGCTTATCGAGTTAACCAGGGAGAAATTATATCATTAAAAGCTTCTAAAAATGAATAAAAATAAACTATATCATTGTATTTCAATTAACACATTCATTTATTCTATGGCTGGGACATGTCCCATTTGCTACAAGCTTAGTGACACTAAAGAAGAAAACAAAGAGGCCCAAGTCAAGTTATAACCACACGGAATGTGCCATTATTATTTTATATTATTCGACCCTTTTGATGTTTGTCTTTTAGCTTATGCAACTTATCGAATTTGACCAATTTGTTCTAGTAACTATCTATTTGAATGCGACTTATAAGTGGGTCAACTTAATTATTTATTATTTACTGTTTAGATAAGCTCTGACAAAACAAACACAAACTTATGACAAAAAAATTACAGGTCGGATATGCATTAGATGTCCCGTGGTATGCTAGTCTGCCTCGAGTTGAAACAAGATTTTACTTGGAACAATACGGCGGAGAAGATGATGTTTGGATTGGCAAAACATTATACAGGTAATTTCTCTGATTTTCCTGTTTTTTTGCCTTTATATGCATGGTTAAATTTAGTTTTACTCCTCTATAAAACTACTACTCCAAAGAGGGAAGTAGTAATTTTTTCAAGAGTTGATAATTAGGACCATAAATTTGACTACAATGTTCATCTTGAAACAAAAATTTTACTACAGTCGAATGTCTTTTCATATAATCATTTGTCTGACTAGTGGTGTCACATCATATTTTTATGTGATTATATGTTATTTTTGAAATAGTATGATATTTGAAAAGTATATGTTATTATGATAAAACAATGATCAAAAGATATAAATATGTAGATTTTTTTTTACTGATATGATGATTAGAAATGATCAAAATTCCTAATAATATTTTAGAGAAAACTTTGAGTTTTAGAACAGATGTTTGTTTTTGTTTTGAGAAATTAAAATTCATTTTTTCTAAACGAATTCAAACAGAATGGTCTGTCTTTTAAATCATGATTAGTTGAATACATGATAGAATAAGGTTTATCATGACCAGTTACATTGAATTGAACACTTTACCCAATAATAATATATAGAACATAAAATTAAAAAAATTGAAAAAAGACAATACTAATCCACAAGTATAGGAAAATGAAAAAAAAAATACAGAAATAGCCTATTAGTTCCAAAATTTGAATGCTGAAAGCCGCAAATTTGAAAGTTCATTATTTCTAGTAAATTTAATGTTTTTCCATGCACGCATGCTTGTACATTTAAATTTTCCATAGAAGCACGTGATCAGATATATGTGTTATATTCTTATCATTAATTTATTTAAAAAAATAAAAAATATTATATAAATCACATTTTGCACAGCTGCACAAGAGTTTTGAGGATAAAACAAGATGATCAACGGCCCCAATTACGACAAATTAAGAGGATAAAAATTGTTTTGTCCACAAAGATTAGGACAAAAAATCTTCTGACATCATCAAATTCTTTTAAACCGTGTTAGTATAATTATTAAAAATGTTATTCTGTTATAATACTATTAGAAAAATATGAACATAGATAGTATAGAGTATGATGCTTTGCTTACGTACTTAAGAATATTTTATTTAATTTGTAGTTATTATAATCACAACAAATGTGGATTCCTGTTAATTTGTCTATTATAATGTATTTTTGTGATTTTGCATGATACACTAGTGTTTAGATTTGGTAGGTTAGTTGGTTTTGTTTTTAGTTGTGAATGATTCTTTAATTTCTTCTGGTAATTAATTAAATAACTTAATATGGTGTTATCTAGTTCGTTTGGATAATAGTTTAAAAGTAGGATTTTATATGTGGGGTAGTTCAATTTTAGGGACACCAACTTAATTAATGACAGATTTGTCGTAATTTGTAAAATTACAATAATACCCTTTGTTGTCGAATTTAATAAGGAGTCTATTGTATTGTTTATGTTAGACTTTTAGGAATTTAGTTGTAATATTACATGTATTCCACTAAGTTTTTCGTCAGCCGAATTAAGTACAAGGGGTATTGTTGTAATTTTCCAATCAATATATAGTATTTGATGTGCCAAATGTAATTGTTTTCATCAGACGTAATGTGTTAATTAAATGTGTTAATCTAAGTATTTGTCTTTTATTTTCAGGATGCCGTATGTTAACAATAACACATATCTTGAACTGGCAAAATTAGACTATAATAATTGCCAAGCTTTGCATAAGCAAGAGTGGAAATCCATCCAAAAGTAAGATATATCAAATTTCTTTATGTTTATTACATTTAAATAATATTTAATCAAGATCTAATAATTTTTTTTTAAATTTTTTATTTTATAAAATGCAGATGGTACAGGATTAATAGTCTTGGAGAGTTTGGTTTAAGTGAAAGAAGCCTTTTAGTGCAGTACTTTATAGCCGCGGCTTGCCTATTTGAGCCAGAAAAGTCGGAAGAGCGGCTGGCTTGGGCCAAAACCGCGATTTTAGTGGAGGCTATAGTGTCGCACTTTGAGAAGCAACAACGTACAAGGGAGCAGAAGCGCGCCTTTGTTAATGAATTCGAACGCGGCAGCATCCTCATGTATGCAAACGGAGGAAGGTATAAAAAAATAAATAAATTATCTATATTAGTAACCTCCCCCTTTATTTTCCCATTTATATCTATCTATAAAAATAAATTCATAGTAGAATCCTGTCACCTATCTTTCATAACATAAGATTGATGCATGCCATGTGTATCACATTTACGATCCTATATTTTTGTCAGAAAATATTTAATACACT
This sequence comes from Handroanthus guayacan, assembly GCA_014898755.1. Classification (NCBI taxonomy): domain Eukaryota; kingdom Viridiplantae; phylum Streptophyta; class Magnoliopsida; order Lamiales; family Bignoniaceae; genus Handroanthus; species Handroanthus guayacan. The sequence continues at coordinate 252,341 of JACFYI010003797.1, forward strand.
TAGCATGCATTTGTCCATTAATAAAATAGGACATGAAATATGTAATGAAATAGAAAATCCTACCTTTTCTAGTCTATTTATAAACCAATTAGGATTATTTATTCTAGAATGTGTTCCATTTTCTATTTCTTGTTTTAATACATACTAAGGATATTAAATACTTTCTTATACAAATACAAGATTCTGGACATATGAATGTCATACATTTGGCAGGCATCTATAATCTGAAATAAGAAATGAAACACAACTTTGAATAAAAGATTCAAAGTGTTTCTAAACATCCCTCATTCTACTATTAACCGTTTCTTGCACGGTCTTCAAAATTGATCACTTTCTAAAAGTAAAAGTTCTTATAAACATGTCAATTTAAGAGCAGAAGTTCTTGTAAGCACTTTTTAATCAATCTGAATTGCGATACAAGGTGGATTTTTTCACTAGAAGAACCAAAAATATCTTGTACACTATGGTTTCTTGGCTTTTGAATGAATTAAAATTATAGGTTTCAAAGGCTCAATATATCCACAGGTACAAAACAAGGACAAGTCTAGTGGGGACTTTGCTTAGAACTCTAAACCAACTCTCATTGGATACATTGTTGGCACACGGCCGTGACATCCATCAGCAACTCAATCATTCAGTAAGTCCAAAATTCTCCTTCGCTATAAACTTGTCTACATCAAATCACCATACAGATAAAGATACCACTGTTTATTAAAAATTGAAATATCTTGTAAGATCCTCTGTATTTTTAGAACTTACAAGATGTTGACTTTTATTTCAAAAATAAATTATTGAAATATTTGAATAAAATAGAATCTTTTAAATTATAAAATTTTTGTAATTCAAAATTACAAAAGGAGTATATTAAAATTTTAAAATAAGTCAGAAACTCCTTATTTTATCTGCAGCAGCTTATAGAGTGTTAACATCTTATTCCGAGAGATTATAAACTCTTTTATTAGAAAATCAATAATTACCTCAATACCCCCTAATGTTTGATCATAATTATCGAAACACTTCATGTGGTTTATGATATTAAAATAACACCTGCTGCTACTACTTCAGTTGGTGTAAAACATTGCGGAGCACATGTAACATTACAAGTAGACCCCTAATTCAGTCAATATTTAGTAGGTGTGACTACGATATTAGGCGAATTCCATTAAGTTTTTCATCAGCTGAATTAACGTTAAAAGAAGCAAGAATAATTATTCAAATCTCAAGGAACGTATTTTTCTATTTATTACAAGCTTAAATATCTTATAATATGTTACAGTGGCAAAAATGGCTAAAAACATGGGAACAAGGAGGAGATATTGTGGGAGGCAATCCAGAGTTATTTATCTCTACGTTAAATCTGACCGGAGGAGGGACGGGCAGCTGTCGGGCAGCCGACGAAACATTATTGTCCCATCCCAAGTACGAGCAACTTTTGAAGGCCACCGTGAGAGTCTGTCGTAAACTTCGTCTGTTTCAACACCAAAAGGTTAGAAAATTCTAAATATCGTATCATTGTTGTTCGAAAAGCATTCATAAAATCTGTCTGAATTCTGCACGCAACATGATCACATTTTCTAGAGCCAGGTGATGTTTTGGAGCCATCTTTTTGGCTCATTTCTTTAATCATACTTATCATTATACAAATCTCACTTTTCACCACAACTCTGGCATGAAGTGTGGGAGGGGCATTAAAGACTTACATACTGATTTAGATACTTCAGTAGAGCTAGTTGGGCCGATCTATTTATGTTTGAAAAAAATTAAGTAGGTTGTACCTAGTTATTAAGTCAAAATCTTGACCTGAAACTAAAGATAAAATTATGGTCCATAGGGTAACTTAGTAAAAATATTTTGATCCCTAAGTTAATAAGGGTGTTAGGTAAGGAAATTCAAGTCCAATGGATGTGAAGCAAGTCAAGTAACTAAGATTAGGGTCATCAACTATGTGTTTTGATCTTAATCTAGTTGGAGGTATTTACAGTGTGGGAATTGATGTGACTTCATAGAATGTTCGAGGTCGGATATGTCAGGTTGGTCATTCAACTCAAACAACGTCCTGACTCAACCCATAATTAAAAAAGGCACAAACCTTGGATTATTTGGGGCTCTTGAGCTAGAGTCAACGCAAGCGAGTCATTTTAGACCATGGTACATTAGAGACAATGAAAATTTTCAAATGATAATGATTCTCATTTTGTCAATAATGATATCTTTCAATAAGTGTTTTAAATTGTCAGTGAAAAATATATACAAACAACCCAGTAGCAACAAAAAAATCATTATTATTAATTTGTAACAAGATCTTTATTGTCTCTAGGTTATCATTGTTTACATATAATCTCTAATTTCAATTATTTTTCTCATTTTAATCAGGTGCACGACAACAATGGCTGCATGACTAAAACGGATGGCATAACAACAATGGAGATAGAATCAGACATGCAAGAATTGATGAAGTTAGTGCTGACCAAATCCTCAGACGATTTAGAATCTCGTACTAAGCAAAACGTCCTTACTATCGCAAAAAGCTTCTACTATGAAGCTTACTGCAATCCAGGAACCATAAACTTCCATATTTCCAAAGTACTCTTTGAAAGAGTACTCTGAATATGTACATCTGGATTATGTGGTTGTAAATCAATTATTAAAGTATAATTACAGTCGGCGAGGGCATTAGCACTAGAAAGATCTTTTTAGGACAGTATATTGGTTGTAAGAAAATATGAAAAGACAAGGCAATATCTACTAGTTGACATTTGCATTCATGTGTGTGTATACTTTCAGTGTTAGTGATAATCATCAAATTATTGCAGACCATGAAGATAATCAAGATAATTAGTGGCCATGAGGAGAGGCAGGATAAGAGACACCACTCTCCATTGTCTTCTTATTTGCACTTATGGGATAATTACCTCAACATCCCTGAAATTTAACCTAATTACAAAATATTTCATTTGATTTGAAAAATTATAACTAATGTTTTTAAAATTGAATAGGACGGCCGGTTCAAACAATTGAACTGAAAGCGGGCCACTTGGGTTAAAAAAAAAAAAAAAAAAAAAAGAAGGTGATCATTATTTGATGTTGTATTTGTGACTTGTGATCTTTATCTTATATTTTGTTTGTGACTTTGTTAATTTTCTTCGATGTTGTGTTGGAGACTTAGTGTATTTCAAAATATGGAGACTTGTATAGCATAGATGTTGGATTTTTATTTTATTTCGGGAGTAATTTTGTTAGTGTATATATATATATATATATTCTCAATAATTTATTATATGAATTAAAAATTATATATTTAATTATAAATTGAAGCTTAGTTCAACCCTGATTTGACCCTTGATCCCTTGAACCTCTGCCCTTGACGGTTCAATGGCCAGTCCGAATTTAAAAACATTGACCATAATAATGCTTCTAAAAAATTAAGCATGCTAGATTAATAGAGAGTCTACTTTTAGTACGTATTTTAATTAATATACTAGATTTTCAAGAAGTTTGATTATAATGTTGTCACATAGGCCTTGTTAGATGTTTCATTACCTGAATTAGCAACTAGAAGTTTTATTGTAATTATTCAAATCATATATACTATTTTTGTATTATGTCAAATCTCAGTGTTGTTGACTATTGAGGTAATTATTCCCTAGCTTTTTGTAATATGAATTTACGACAATGAGTGTGATCATGGTATTTTAAATTACATTGGATGTTTTTATAATTAAATCAAATTTCATAGTTGTCCGAGGTAATTAGCCATATTAACAAATTGGATTTGATTTTGATTGCGAAAGGATTGAAACCAACCTTTATCCCGATACAGCATCGACAGCCATAGACTTGTCAAAGAAAAGCATCGACAACCATAGAAGTCTCAAATTAAGATCTCAATTATTTTGTGGGATTGAACCTCATTTGATTTTGTCTTTGGGCATAGGAAGTTTGATGGAAAGTTTGTGAAATTCCATATATGCCCTTATTGTGTACTCCATAATCACAACTGGAAAGGGCTCATGGTTAATGAGGGTAGTCTAACCAACATAAAAACCAAAAGAGTACTCTTATCAATCACCATTGCTAGAAAAAAATATCATCACTACAAGAATGTAAGACCACAATTTTGGTATCACTACACATTGATTTTGGTATTGGGATTTCTTTTAATCATGAAATCAAGTGTGATAATTCAAATTTAACAGGCAGAAGAGATTGGGGTCATTGTATTGCAGAGCGAAAATCATTCAACGCTCAAACTAGTTAAGTCTTATAAAAATAAAATTTGGAGAGTAAATGATAGCAATCACTTGTAAATATTGTATTGATTGTATACAGTAAGTATTAGTATAATCTCCTATTTATAAGCTTACTTACTAATATGATGGGGCGCTTCGCCCTTTTACATTGGCATGTCATGGGCAAATAATTTTGAATTTGGATGATCCGGTAAAAAAATGCACTGGTCGTCCTTTTATTAAATGACATTTGTGTAAATTTATTATAATCATGTGACAGGTAAAGGTGACAAATATTTACGTCACATCACCAACCTTCGATCCATTTAATAATATTTGACTCAGTTAATTACTGCTTGATAAATTGCACAATCGGTTAATTATTGGTTGACAAATTGCACAATGGGTTATGTATCGTGTTTCAATTTCAATTTGTATTAGTTGGATAAAGTGTTTCAATTTTAAAAATTAACTTACAAAACAATTATCTCAACACCCCTTGAAGTTTAGTCTAATTACATAAGCACCTCATATGGTTTGAAAAATTTACAACGACACTCTCCACCACTAATTTAGCTGATGGCGAACTTAAAGGCACTTGTATACGTTATAATTACACTATCTAAAAATCTAACATATTGAGTCTATTTATAATGTTATACAAGTTTCATTAAATCTTTTGTAGTTGAAATAAGGACATGAATATTACTCTAAATTTCTAAACTGTGAAAACATTTTTATAATTAGACTAAATTTCAGGGGTGTTGACATATCGCGAAAAGGATCGTAGACAACATAACCGATACATCAACACTATAATCATAGCGTTGAAAATCAAAAAACAAATTCATGCAAGAAGTGGTTTCTGATTAAGCTTATTTGCCTATAATAGCCATGGCACTAGCTACTACTAACCACTAAGATAAGCAATAGGCAAGCAAAAAAAGAAGGTCACACGCTTAGTGAAATCCATGGAATCAAGAAAGACACACACACACACACATATTCATATATATATATATATATATCCCATGACCTTCATTAAAAGTATAAATTGATTTGATGAATTACCTACTGAGTCTATATGAATGAATCTGGATGATCACCAACAGATAATAAAAGTGAAAAAGGCATATTTGATTGCCTTTTTAGAGATGGGGAAAAAGGATTGATGTTTGGACAAAAAAGGCTATTCCGTGCAAGCTCCACATCTGTCTTAACAATTATGTTGTCCAACCAGCCAGCATGAGTTACGTGATGGAATCCAGCCACATTGCCACAACGTACATTCATCATGCTTAATTTGGTGTTTGCCTTTGTTTTTTTTCTCTTTTTTGCTGCTAAAATTAGTGGTTTTGGAATCGGACTAGATTGGCCGAATCGAACTGTTTGATCGACTACGAATCAATAGGTTACTTTAGGCTAATTAGAATAATAATATTATTTGACATGTGAATCAGTGCAAACCGATCAAACTTAATATGGTATTTGAATATGATTATTTTTAAACTCCGATATGGTACTTATATTTGATTATTGTAATTTATGTTTGGGTATTTATTAAAAAATATAACTTGTGTAACATATTGCGACAAATGACTTTATGTTATTTACATTCATGCATATTATATTTTATTATTTTTATATATATGAAATCATTATAATGTCAAATCCGGTAAACTACTAGATAAAAATCATGACTCTAGGAAAACCACATGTTAAAAGCCAATTGTTAAGATATAAAGAGCGCAAGAGTCATATAAACCCTCGACATTTGCACAAGTGCTCGTACATTCAAAGTTTAGATAAATTCCGACACTAACAGCACATATTCTTAGTAGGAATATTCAACTAGGATTATTAGATTCCACCAGGCTCTGCAATTCATGCATGCACTCACGGAGAGGTTGCTTTGTGTTAGCTTTACATAGCCTTGCACGAATTCAAATAACCACTACTCTTCTGAAACTATTGTAAAAGTTATGTTTAGTTCTTCCTGTGTAAAATTTAATATTTCAAAAGAATTGACATACTTGTGTTTATTTATAAATAATGTTATTATTTTTCAAAACTCTATTAAATCATTCAGCTAGCGTTGTCTATTGATTAAACCAATACAAACCACTTTGAATATTATTATAATTCAACTAGGTCACCATTAAAAATATTCATGCTCAAGTTCGAGTTCACGTAAATATTATTAATCTCGAGCTTACTCTCCAAAAATAAAATTTTAAATAATTTATTTTTATTTTAAATATTAAGGTAATTCAACTGTGTTACCATTATATATTTTAAATATTTGAGCTCAAGCTCGATAAGATCGAGCACGAGCCTTATTCAAGCCAGCTTGTCAGGCTTATGAGTTAGCTCGACTCATCTTACATCCCTGTTTTGATCCATTAACATGTTTAGTAACTAAGAACAATTTAAAGACAATTAATTGATAGATTACTTAGTTATCAAAAAAAGAAAAAATGGATTGGATCTACATATATATCATTTTCTCCGAAGTCCGCCTCATCAAAATGATTTCACAAAAACAAAATAAATACAAACGTAAATTGATTACAGCCCGCAACTAATAGATAAGGAGACAGCCCATAACTTGTGTCCGATTTATTTATCCGAAGTCCAACCCAAATCTTTACTATCGTAATACAAACATAACCGGTGCCATGAATATGGGCCCTCTCCCAGCCCAGATGCTAAAGGAATAAAATAAGAGGAAAACTAGGCCCAATATTGGATATTTACAAATTACACGGATACACAACCTGTCCTATCCATACAAAGAGGACTAGGCGTGTTCGCAGGTCGGTTTGGATCGGTTTTGAAGCGAAAATTCATCCAATTCAAACTATATAATTTTTATTGAATCGGTGTGATTCAATTTGATCTTTTCTATAAATCCAAACCAATCAAAACCAATTAAAGTCGGTTTGGATTGAATCGGTTTAATTAGTTAAAGAATAAAACAAATAAAAAAAATGTACTTCTATTAAGAAACTACTTATTTGTTGCAAAAGTTCATTATACACATTTCTTTTTGAACAAGAACGCATGACAAGTAATTTTTTTTAAAAAAAACACAAATTTAAATTTGTAACAGGAGTTCAAATTAGTACCAAATGAGCCTCTATAAGTTGAGTTTTATATTGGTATATTCATAATATAACATATAAATGTATATCATCTTGGTTCGGTTTGATTTGGATTGATTTTCAAAATTCAATTTGCAAAGCAATTCGAATAGATTGATTTTTGAAAAATTATATCCAAACTAATCCGTAAAGAATCATTTTTCGATTTGATTTGGATTGAATTATTAATTTTGTTTGAAAGTAAATACTACATACGAATCATATATGAATCATGCTTTCAATACAATGCGAAAATTATTCGTTTTTCGGATTCAATCACGGAAACTTGCCCGTCTCGGATCTTAATATAACTCGAATCACTGACTTTAATTTACCCCTTTTCTCCGGATGGCAACAGACTTGAATCACCGATCTTGATTATCTCTTCGGTCCGGATTAAATCACCAAATACGAAAAATAATCCGATTTTCCACAACCCAAATACCAATAGTAATTAATTTCT
>JACFYI010003797.1:260275-281725 GCA_014898755.1 Handroanthus guayacan
TCAAATATAAACATACTCCACGCAACCCAAGAATAGGCTTAACAAGCCAACAGTCTATACGTAGACATATATTTGAGCGTCACCTCCTTCAACTATATCTCTCACAGAGTTGAGTTTCATATCTTTGTGTTTGGTCTCACCATGATATTTGGGGTCATTGCTCAAACAATGGCTGATTAATTAACACAACAAATTGTGTCTGCTCCCACTAGATTTGCATATCCAAATATCGTAGGAACTTCTTAACCCAAACACCTTGTACTGCAAAATTATATGCCACAATTTTAACATCCACTGTGGACAACGACACACAGGTTAGTTTCTTATTGCTCAATGAGATCGCATTCTCATTTATCAAGAACACATAACCAAAAGTGATTACCGATACTCGAATCCGTATTTTGTGTATCCTTTTCGATCTGGATCTTTCCTTGAATAATATAGGAAATGATTTGCAGTACACTTTAGGTATCTCTAAAATCCCATTTTAGATAATCTAATGTTTCTTTCTTAGATTGGATTGACACTTGTTAATTAGACCCATAACTTTGACATATTAGAGCATGCATACCCCCAGAGTATACATTAAGCTCTTAACAATATTTTTATATGATACTTTGGACATCTATACTTCATTTAAGAGTTTTTTGGGCGTAATACGTGACTTATACTTCCATACTTAGCCATAGGAGAATCATGGGGTGTGCAACTTTCATATTGAATCATTCTAATATCTTTTGATATATGATTCTTGAGACACCACAAAAGTCTCTTAGAATGATCTCTATAGATCTAGCATACGCCTTATTATTCTTAGCTAATAATATGTCCAAAACATAAAGAGATAGAATTACAAACTCTTACTGGACCTTTAATATAAACACAATGGTCTCATCACACATGATGAAATCATTTGAGATTATAGCTCTACAAGATCTCAAATACCATTGTTGAGTAGACTGTTTAAAACCATAGATTGATCTCCTTGATTTTAGATTTTGTATCTTTGGCTTAGAAGACAAGATCTACTAGTTGTACCAGTAGATTTCATCCTCAAGATCTCCATTGAGAAGAAAAAACAATCTAAGCATCCATCAAATGTAATTCTATGTCTAAATTAGCTAATATGGCTAATATCGAGTAACTGGAAGTAAGTCTTGCCACTGGTGAAAAAAGATTTATATCTTATCAACACTATTGTTGAGTGTAACCTCTTACCACCAGTCTAATACTATAGCTCACAAGCTTTAGGTTAATATTTGAGAACTCATTTATTCTCAAGAGCTACATATCCCAAAATTTTGATCAACCAATTCTCAGACTCGGTTTAATCAAACTAACTCCATCTACTTTTCTATTGCTTTCATTTATTCATCCTTCTTGAGATGAGATAAAGCCTTACGCGTGTGCCTTAGGCTTTTCTTTGTCTATTGGAGATTCAATATATGTATGCCTTTTTAATCTTTAAATGACCTTTTTTGGGCATTCTGTTCCTAGTACCTTTCCAAATTTAGGTTTTTGATGGATTGATTCCTTAGGAATAACTCCCACTGGAATTGAGTGGTGACACATCCTCTCAAAATTTCACTTATCTATATGCTACAAAGCCAATTTCGGAATCAATTAACCTAAAAAAAAGGTCTGGTTTCCCTTTATTTCACGGCTACTAGGGGGTTCATTCTTCATAAATGTATTTCGTGATTTGATTTCAGCAATAGTTCCATCGATGCTATCACTTATGAGCATGTAATCTATTGACTGCTCTTAGTATCCTGTGAAGGTACAACAGTCGACTTTCAAAGTTTAAGGTTACTTTAGTCAAGCCTGATACTAGCCCGGAGTTCATACAATATAGATGATACTGACTTTGGATACACATAATCCAAATAGTAGGCTACAATTAACAAATTTATCTCCCCAATGGAAAATTGACAAGTTAACTTGCACTAGCATGGACCTTGTCTTATCCAACAACATCCTATCATTTTCTCAGGAACACCGCTTGAAAGAGGTGTACGAGAAATAATCAGTTGTCTCACTATTTTCTTTTCATTACATAGATCCTCAAATTGACTAGGTAGATAGATATTCTTGCTTAGCAACTCTCAAAATTTGTTATATTCCCGTCTATTTGATCATCCACTCTAATTCTATAATGTCTAAAACATCCTAGTGTTTAGGATTTATGAGTGGTCAAATGAACATGAATATAATGTGAGAATTTATCCATCAATGTAATGAAAATACAAGGCTCCACGTTTAGCCTCCCACTTTCATCCAATCACAAAAAAAAAACGACATCTCTGAATGAATTAATTGCAACAGAAATATAGCCCCAATGGCTTTTCAAATTGGTTTTCTCATTATCTTTTGCAAGATAAAGCCCACAAGCAGTTAAATCAACTTTTACAAAAAATAAGAACTCTATAGTTCAGGTTTCATTAGTTGATTCATGTTCTCTTGCCCAATATAATCTAGTTTCATATGCCAAATACATTCATTTGTACTTATATGACTAGATGAGCAAGTATTTACCGAAGAAGAAATCTTCAGCATAACACTTGTCTATTTCAGTTGAGAAACCAATCCTTAGATGTCCACTGCCATAATAAATGTTATCTACAGAACATCAACCACAGTGTCTTTGAATGATAAACTTAGATCTTATCCTACGAAGAATATTAGACAAGTCAAAATTTCCAACACATAGAGGAATTTGACAAGACTGCATATGCTTCATCATCTCTAGTCCTGTGTTTTGTTGTTTCTTGAATTTATATCCACATAGGATAGGATTCAAACAACAAGACGTAGAGATTAGAATTGTTTTTCTAGGACATTTTCTTAGTTCCCTTACCTTTATTGCCTTTCTGTTAGTTCCCTTCATAATTGAAGCCCGAAGCTTTTTGGGAACTAGGTTCCATCATAAGGCAATTAATGGACTTAACAACACAAAGTTGCTTATCCTCAACTTCATTGTGTTGTGCATCATGGGAAAAAGGTTCACTTTGACACAATGTGTCGATTTCTCTCAAATGCACCAACAATCAGAAAGGAACTAGAGTAGAATTTGCATTTGCTGCTCATTACAAAAAAAAAAAAAAAATGTAGCTAGCTGACCTTTCCTTAGCACATTGTGTTTGACATAGTCCACAAACGTCAAACTTGATTTCAACTAGCTCAAGTGAGTGACAATAATTCTTACATACTTCTCAATAACATATACTAATATGTCATGAGCAATTCCAAGATTGCTGAAGCTATGGAATCTTGTCCTTTTCTACATTTAGTAGATTTTATGATCTCCCTCTTAATGAGCAGTGCCATATATTAGAGCCTATTTGCTCCTCAAATGCAACTAAGTTTGTGACATCTCTGAGTTCAAATGAGCTATGGTTGATTTCTAAGTCATGATCTATGTATTGAGGAGTGACTATTATTATAACGCTTATCTTATATACACATGCAATTTTGCACTTCAAAAATTAAGTTCAATAATAATAAACATAAGGCATAGATTCGAAAGTTCACTATGTTCCCAATCATCATCTATAAACCAAATGTTACATTATCACAAACCTAATTCTTAAGTTCACAAAATAAGTTTTAGGTGAGAATTACTTTAATTCTACCAACCTAAAACCTCCCACTGCAATTAAGAATAAATTGCATAATTCTCAAGAACACATCTTGGAACAAAGGAAATAGACGACATGTATACAAAAGTTAATGATATTTCAAGATCATCTAATGTCTTGAAAATATTACATGTCTCATAAGAAGAATAAATAACACAACTACAAGTGATATTGTAAACTACTATTAGTCCATAATCACTCTTCTCCCTGAAAGCTTCTACCCATCATCGCCTCTCGGTGTACTCTATCACATGATGTCATGTTGCTGATACTAGTCGAAAGTCTATCGCATACACGAAATCTCAAATGTGTCTTCCTCATGGTAATATCTCGTGAGTTAGTCTGCACACTGCGAGACAAGCGAAGTTTCAGCTTTCCTTTAGTATCTTCAACCCACCAGTTGAGCATGGCCTCCTTAACCTCATTTAGTGTATTGCCATATCCCACTGACATATGAATTTTACGGAACTTCTCCCGTAAATCCTTTGGCAAGAACCATTGCCAAACTCGTATGAGTTTTGGCTCATTGCCTACAAAACACCTTTTCCCTAGGGAAATAAGTTCGTCATACTTTCTCTTCATAATTTAAAAGTGTTGAGGAAGTGTATCTGACTCTCTCATTCGATACGTGAGAAACTCCGTAGTTTTCTCGCATTATTCAGGAATTTGGAAACCTCTACCTCGCCCTCGAAGGGCATGTCGAGCATTTCTCATTATCGTCTTATCTAAAATGGGGTAAACAATTAATAGGGTTAATATTTCAGAATATAAAAACACATTTAGAATACAATTCATGCCCAATCTCATCAAATGTTACGCGAAAAACACATCTTTCAAGCGCAATTAAGAGCAACGTATTCATAAGTGTTCAAAATTCCGAACCACATAGCCAACCCCCTAGATTTTAATTTTCTGATTGCTCATGAAAAATTTCAGAATTTTTCTCCAAGTAAAATAATTTTTCTCAATTTTTTATTCTTCAAAAGATCAAAATTAAGAAAAATATTTTCTTCATTTCCAAAAATTTATTTTTATTCACCAAAAAATCAGAAATTAAAATCTAAGCACGTCAAAATTTTTCGGGTAAAAAACAACCTCCGGAATAGGCCTCACGCACCCACACGCGCCGCCGCTGCGGCTGGGCCAGTGCGCGCCTATTCCAGGCGTTTTTTCCCTTTTTTTATTTTAAAGTATATTTTCTGACGTGTCAAGACACGTGAGCCACGTTCGCTGACGTGTCAAGACGCGCTGACGTATCCAGGTGACATGGCATATGACGTGGCAATGTGACTTGGTTGTATGCTGACGTGGCATGATGACGTGTCAGATGATATGGCAAAAAGATCTGACTTTTATGCTGACGTGGCATGATGACATGGCATGCCACGTGGTCGGATGATGTGTCACGTATCTCCACGTGTCTGTCGCTGAATAGTCCACGTCGGTTGAAGTTGGTTTGACCATTGACTGGTCAATCGTCCCACATAACCGCCACGTATGACGGTTATGCCACATGGCTAACCGCTATTCGCCCACGTCGTATGCGTAGCAGCGGTTGACACACAACCGTCCGACCCATGTTCACATGCTCTGGTGGTGCGTGTTCTGCACGCGCCGCTCTCCTGGTGTTTTCCGACCACCGGATTCTGGTTACCCCCATTTTGAACTATCCTGAACTTAATGATGTTGTTAGATTTTTACTTTGAGATTTCGAGATACGTGTTTGAAAATCAAACACTTCGTACCGAGAGTGGGTTTTGCAAATAGGGATTTAAATTTATTCTTCCATATTTCCAAAATATCATAAAATTCTAATACACGAATTTAACTTCAAAAATTCATATAAAATCGCACAGATCACCAAAAATTATGCATAATATATGGTTGAACTCGCCTCGAAAAGATCTATCTAACCATATAAATTTTATAACATGAATCATACCACAAAAATTCAGAAAAATCCAGAATCTATTCGGGTATATTCAAACATGCTAGGAAAATTACATATAATCCAATACATGTAAATAAAACATGATTTTCTAGCATATAATTTTAATTCTACACAAATAAAATATGATATAGTCACTAAATATCATAATTCGCATAAAACATGTCAGAATTCGAGCCGAGATGGCTCTAATACCAATGAAAGTAAATACTACATACGAATCACATATGAATCATGCTTTCAATACAATGCAAAAATTATTCATTTTTCGGATTCAATCACGGAAACTTACCCGTCTCGGATCTTAATATAACTCGAATCACTGACTTTAATTTACGCCTTTTCTTCGGATGGCAACAGACTTGAATCACCGATCTTGACTATCTCTTCGGTCCGGATTAAATCACCAAATACGGAAAATAATCCGATTTTCCACAACCCAAATACCAATAGTAATTAATTTCTAATTCATTATTACAAACTCTCTTTTATTATAATACATGTAGAGAGAGAATGCAATAATTAAGATATGTGAGAGATTTTCTTAGGGGAGAGAAAAACGTAAGAGAAAGGAGAGAGAGAGAGAGAAAAAAAATTCTCCCGTAAGAATTCTATTCTGCAGAGAATTCTGTATTGAATTCTCTCTCCTAATTTCTTACATTACCCCCACTTCTCCTAATTAGTGAAGGAGTAGTTTTTAGGGGTTATCCCTAATTTAAATATTAACTACTCCCTCTAAATTAATATGGGTCGGGTCAGCTCTTTTGGGCGACCCATATCTAAACCCATTTTTCCAACATTATTTAATTTGATTTAGATGTGAATACCCTTATAGAGGATCCACCCCCTTGCTAGGCCTAGGCAGCATTCTGTATGACCCAGAATACCAAGGACCTTTGTGGAGATGGGACATAATTGTCAGATATAGTTGACACCATTAGGTCATATTTTATTCACAGTAATAAAAAATGCCAAATTCCTGTTAAGGAGGGGAACTAAGAAAATAAGAAAGATTGCAATAATTGATCAGCCACCAGTCACGATGCTTTTGACTGCTATTGATAATCCTAAGACAAGACCCTCCATAGTGTTTACAACTGATTGTGAAAGGCATTTATTTGATTATGAGTTACTAAAAGTCTTTTTTTAAATGTTTGGAAATTATACTTTTACTATGAATTTTCTAAATTTAATCATAAATAATTTATAATCTCATAAATAGTCTCAGGACTGCTTATAAGGTGTTGTAAGTCATTATTTATAAAAGTATATAGGTGATTATAATTTCAAATACCACTATTTTTTGTTGACTTATGATGAATTATTTGATGGATATCAAACACTAAGCACTTTTAATTAAATCTGTCTTTTCTAATTTCCTGTAAAAGTAAATGGTTATATAAGTCTGTATAATTTGTTGCAAACACCATTTTATTAGGAGTTTCCCCCCTTAAATTAACTGAATGTTTAATATTCTTTATATTTGTAGAATTGTGATGCTTTCAGAGCATACCGAATAAGTATTACATATTTTCCTTCATTTTGTAAGTGTTAAATATTATTTGAAAATGATTCTTTCCAAATTTTAATATATAAAAATTGAAAACTTTTCAATTTATTTTCTATTTATGAGAAAATGATTCATTTTGTTTTTTGTTGTTTTCAAACCTTAAATCGTTCTGTACCTTATTATATTTCATTATTTTAGACCTTTAAACTCAAAAAGTTTCTCGTGAATAAATTGAAATCAGTTGATTGTTTACCAAAATAAAACCTAACATATTTTCTATTAGGAAAATATTTAATGCATGGTAGTATTGTTGTGAATGAGCATAAAATTAAAAAAATAATAATAAAACTAGGAAGAAAATACTAATTTGTTAAAAGGAAAAACAAATTAAGATGAATCAATGATTTTATGATTGTCGCTCCTATAGTTTCTTTATGGCTTTATTTTCACTTTATGATGCTCGAGCGTCACTGGCAAATAGCTTCTAAAGATACAACATCTCCTCCATTCAAAACGGCACTTCCATGACCTGATCTTACAGACAAGCTAACTCTAAATTCTTTGCCAATGTAATGATAAATGTACATTAGACTAGCATGCAGTTCAGTGGAAGTAGAATGTGATGCTTGCAACTGCTTATTTCTATGGTCTGGGAATGATTTTGGGTTTCTTATTTATGATTGTAATGGTGATTCTATACAAGAATGCAACATTCATTTTTGAGATGTAATTATTCGTGCATAAGACGCTAACTAGCTAAAGAAAACAAGTCATGACTGAAAGAGGGAGAAACACATTGTTAATTCAAAAAATATATATATATATATATTTAAAATAAAATTGGTCCAAAGAGAATATTAGAAATTTGGACCAAACATGAACCTTATCCAAGCCAGAAGGACTGCGCATGCATGTGCGGTTTTTACATCAAACCGAAATAGATGTAGATCCTCCCCCTTCCACACAATTTGGTACGTGAGGAGGCCTAAACCGAATCTCACACTAGGGATTTATATTTAGGTGATTATGAGTTTCTTAGCAACTTTAGACTTTTAGGTCATGTTTTCTTTGACTTTCGTAAACTAATTTAATCATGCGTTTGGTTTAAAGGTTGTTTTATTCAAGCCCAATCCCTAAACCTTGGACAAAGTGAGTCTGTTGATGGTTTTATAAACCACGTGTTTGGTTTAAAGGCTGTTTAATTCGGGCCCAATCCCTAAACCTTGGACAAAGTGAGTTTGTTGATGGTTTGTAAAACCATCAAATTTGGGAGGTTAAGATATGGTGGTTCTCAAATCAGATTTGCCCACGCTATGATCAATATAATAATTCTGTGCCATGAAAACTTCAAATTTTTGTCTTTTCCTCATTTTTGTCATTTCATACCCTAATCGACTTATATCTAAACAATTCAAAGTAAACAACCTATCAAATAATAATAATAATAATAATGATAATAATAATAATAACTAAACCTATAATAACTTGCAAAATAAACAACCTACCAAATCCATATTCACCATTTTAACTATCATTTAAACCGTCCACAACCAAAGCTCCCATTATTTCAAAACAAAATAAAAATCTATTTCAACCGAACTCATTTACACAGTTACAAGACAAAACAAAATAAAACAAAAAAGAAAAAGAAAAGAAATTGGAAGCAGTGTAATGTCTAAGCAAAAATCTATTTTTATATCACAAATAAAAATTGATTTCTTCAATGTATTTCCTCGAAACAATCGTGTAAACAAACACAGCCACAGACTTTTGAATTGGGTAAAATGCATAATACCCCCTGTATTCATTCTAATTGGCACGAAACCATAGTTAGTAAAAACGCGTATCATACACGTATAATACTTTGCCGTACGTATTTTTTAAAAAAACGGTCCGTTCCCGTCTTCAACTCAAAGATACGGAAAAATACACGTATTTTATGTTGTAAACGTATATTTGATGTATAAATCCGTACGTTTTCGTACGTACCCGTAACATATTTTTTTTTAATTTTTAATATTATTTTACTTATTTTTTGCAATTTTCAAAGCACACCAACTACCCAACTACTACTTAATTATTTCAACTTTTAAAATTATTTTCAAATTCATTATCTAACCACAAACTTGGATATGCCAAAATTAAACAATCAATCACTCAAAAACTTAAAAAAAATATGTGGATTAATTAATGTATTTCTTTTAAAATTTATATTAATGAGTTTTTCTAAAGTAATTATAATAACTAGTTAGTTGTTCATGGTTTCATATTTTAATTCTCATATTGCTATTCATGTAAGACTACAAAAACATAATTAATTTATTTCATTTACAAAGCTATATATTCTAAAGAAAAATATACTTCATTTAAGAGAAATTTACTAATAAAAGACTAAATATTCGCAAAAAGAAGTATAATAAATGTTATTATTTCATTATATTTGCCGTATTTTTTATTCCGTACTTTTTTTCATTATTCGTAATATACCCGTATCTTTTACGTGCCGTAATTTAAACGAATCTGTAATTTTTGCCGAATAATTCAACGTATTTTTTATGAAAAATATATATTATACTCGTACGTAATAAGTACCGTAATTTTTCCGTCCCGTATTTTGCTAACTATGCACGAAACTCCCTGAATTTTTTTAATTAGCATAAATTCCCTGTATTTGGTAAAATAAAGCTCACTCGTCCCATTGAATTTAAATAATTTTTAGAATAATAAAATTACTTAAATACCCTCGATTTTTTCAATGTTTAATGTCAAGAATTTTTAGCTTATTGTGCAATTTGATTTGTTTAACCTTTAATACCTTTTAATTTTATACTTTTTTTACTTAAAAATTTATGTTTTCTTCACTTTGAAATTAACATCTGTACTATATTATTGTCTATATAATATATATATATATATATAAAGCATAAAGTATTTTTAGTAGTTATTTGTAATTCGTTATCAGGTGAATAGATAAAAATAATCCTATTCTAAAAGATAATTATAAAGTAGTTATAAAAAATAATAACAAAATTTTTTTTTTAATATTTTTAATATTTATTGTATGTAATAAATTCTAGTAAAAATAATCCTATTATAAAATATAATAACAAATTAGTTCTAAAAAATATTGAAAAATATTTTTTGTTAACTTTTATTTTTAATACTTATTTTTCTTCAATTATAATTTTTCTTCTTCTCAAACAATAAAGACGGTATATTTTTTGCAATATTTTCAAGAATATAAGGGGTTTCATGCTAATTAGAGAAATTCAGGGGGTTTTATGCCAATTAAGGTGAAAATAGGGGATAAATTACATTTAATCAAAGGGGCAAATAAGTCATTTTATCTCATAAAGTAACAATAAAAACATAAAAAATTACAGAAATAGCACGTGCAATACACACAATGGAGACAACCCCTTTTTTGCTATATTTTCAAGAATACAAGGGGTTTTATGCTAATTAAAAAAATTCAAGGGATTTTGTGCCAATTAGAGTTAATACAGAGGGGTAAATTGCATTTAACCCCTTTTGAATTGCTCCTTTGTTTGATAGATTGTTCTTGGGTTAGGTACCCCAAAAGATCTTAATATTAGGTATGCATGTAAGGAGTTTACAAGTGTCTTTTTCTATATTTTTGAATTTTTTTATAAATTTTTTCAAAGATTTTAAAGGTAATTAGATAGGCTACTTGTTTACTTCTTCCAATGCTCATTAACTCCTCTCTCTCTCTCTCTCTCTCTCCACATCTAATAATAAATGCATGATTAATGATAGATAACACTTTTAATTAATTATTTTATATTGTTGAATTGCCTTCTCATGGGGTGGTGGTGGATACCAAAAGGAAACTCCATTCATATAAATGAATATCAAATAATGTAAATATGTAGAGTCATTGTATGAGCCATGGGGCTGTAGCTCAATTGGGGTAAATATACAATACTAAATGCACAATTTTTTTTTTTTAAATATTTTACATGAAAACACTAATCAGTGTAATAGTTGGTCAATTTTAATTATTAAATGTGACCTGTAATATCAAAACTTATCTAAATTACGAATTATTATGTTATTCATATTAGGTGCAAGTAAATAGATATATAATTTTGTATAAAATATATTGCTTACACTTTTTGCAGGATATCCATTATAGCTATATATAAAACGTGTGAATTATATTCAAAATAACTTATTTTATAGAAATGTACGTCAAGAACATTATTTTATAACATGTTTTGTGCAAGTATTAGAATAAATGGTTGGATTTCATTTGATCATAGACATTTTTGCAATCTTACAATATACCACCATAATAAATTGGTTGTGAAATACAACTATTAAATTCAAGCCCTAAATTTAAGACATGATGTCAATGAGCCGAAATTTAAAATTCACATTTTTTTGAATTTGTATATGGATAGACTATTATCCATATCTAATTCGAATCTAATCCATCAATAGTACAACTTTTTGGGATGTTTAATTTATAGCATATTCAACAAAGTTGATCTTTTGAAAGGATCTATATTTCAAAAGAAAGAGTGTCAATAGAACAATTTTTGTTCTTTTTTAAAAAATAAAAAAGAAACATTTTAATTTCAAACTCAAATCAGAATCCAGATTTTAGTAGAAACGAAATAGGGAAATTTTTCATTCTTGCTCAAAGAATAACGAAAGAATATAATTTCATATTCAAATTTGGATTTCCCTAGAAGGAATATAAAATGATTTTTGTTCTTTGCATTTAAAAGGATGAAAAAAATAAATTTATGTTTGAACCCAGCTTCAAAATAATGTACTTTTCTTTGTTACGGATCCAATTAAGAAAAGCGAGATCCATTGAATCAAGGTCTGGATACGATTACGTCTCAATTGATTGGATCAATTTAATATATAAAAAGTTAGAAATAAGTGTCAAAAATTATTTTGTGAGTGTGCATCTCTCACCATTGAGTAATAATCATCAATATTTATGTCTTGATTGTCATAGGTTTTCATTTCAGAGATATATATATCTGTGTGTGTGTGCGTGCATGCGCACTCACTTCAAATAAATTTTACTAAACTAGTCACAAGAGTAATTTCAATATTTTTGTTCATGTATATTTCGATAGTTACTTTTAATTGCATTGTATGTACAAATCAGTCAAAAATCACTATCAATTACTAACAAGTGGTCAAATGATTTTGGATTGTCTTCATAGAATTTTAAAAAATAAAACTAAAAATAAAAATAAAAATAAAGACTTTGGATTGTAACCTTTCTCCTTTTATACCAACATTATCTAGTCCATTAGCTAAAAAGTATTATAATGTTTGTATCTTAATAAAGCCAAATTATTATAACTTAGCTCATTTATAGATATGTCTTTTAATGAAGTTCAAGTATTTTTCCTTTTAACAAAGCCTACACCTTATTCTTTGGCCAATTTCCTTATTTTGATGATATCATCATCATTTTCAATGACATCATTTTTATAACCTACTGGACAGGTCAAAAGTTACCGGTACATTTTTTGAGAAGGTTACATGTAACATAAATAAATGGTTTAAATTAAATCAATCAATGCATTGAAATAATCGAATGATTGCATTAAAAGGTATCTAATATTAGTGTAAAAGAAGCCTACCTAATTGTAGCCAAGGCCTTGTTTCTTTCGTTTTCTTTTAATTAAAAAACATTGATTGTTACATGCACACCAAAATAAATAAATAAAAAAGAAGAAGAGGAGAAAAAGAAAAAAAAAGAAAAAGAAACACACAAACGCACACCAGAGAGAGAGAGAGAGAGAGAGAGAGAGGGGGAGGGAGGAATTGTAAGCATTGCAATGCCTAAGCAAAATTATATGACAAATAAACCGAACATTTGTTGTGGATATATTTTAAAGAAAATTAGTTTATAGAACGACAAATGATTACGATCGATTTTCAATTTTAACTATCTAACTGTATAAAACACTAGACTTTAGTGACACGTTCTCATGTAATATTTTAAAAATATCCCTAATATTAACTTGTTCTAATAAGTAATAATCACCTATGACGCATTAAAAAGTCTACTCATCTTTTATTAAATTATGCATATAAATATATTGAATATACTAATCATATTTTAATTATACTTAATATATATATATATATGAATTTTATTTTGTATTATTTTATGCAGATGCATCGAATATACTATAAACACTAGTATTGTTTATGTAGTCGTGAAGTTGTTTTTGAATTTATTTATCAAAATAAATCTATTCAAATAAACGATGCCCAAAAAAATTATCGCAATGTTATTTCTTCTTCCCACTTTAAATTTTATAGTCTCCTTTTTTTTTAAACCAAATTATTCCTTCTATCTGCAACTTTATACACTTTTAAATTTTTTAAATACATCATTTCAAATAATAGATTCAAATACATACACCTATATAAATAAAAAAAAACTATTATAAATAAAAAATATATTATATCTGAAACTAAACATTTTTAGTCTAGTTTTTATAAAATGATCCAGACACAAAATCTATAATTTAATATAACCACCACCGTAAATAGAGAAGACCTAACGTGGACTGCACCAGTAAAACGGTGACGTATCCTCCCCAGAGAGTGCAAGCTTCCACGTACACAAATTCCAAAACTCACGTGTCACTCTCTTCCCATATCTCCATCCGCCCCTCCCAGTTCCTTTTTTTATTTTTTTTGGATAAATTTCCTCCCTCTAGTTCTTACCACCCGTCAGAAACAGAAAACAGTAGCACTAAGAAATAGAGGAAAGAATCGACGGTTTCCGATGGATAGCAGCCCTCTCCACCACTGCCCGGCGGTTTCCGACGCCGTGAAGAACAAGCTCAAACGCCCCTGCTGTTCTTCTTCTACCGATTCGACACGGACCTCAAGCTCGAATCTGAATCCCAATCCTTTGGACGCGCTATTGGAATCACTTCTCGAGCTTTCCGATTCATCGGCGATTGCTTTCGACCTTTCCTTCGATCGGATACTGGAATCCAGGCTTTATGATTCCGATAAGAATGATGTCATCGAGCGGGCGCTCCGTCTTGGTTCGGCTCTTACTGAAGCTGCCAAGCGATCCGCCAGGAGGCGCGCTTCAATGCACAACGCTGTTGTTTGGGCGCTGCCGTTTGATCTCACTGTCAAGGTACTTTGTTCGATTGATGATGAGTTCTGAATCTATTTTTAAGATTTTGGTTTTTGATAGTTGTTACGTTGTCTGTGGTGGACCGGTGGTATCAACGGATACTGGCAAAGATCTGGAGTTGGAAGTACGTCCATATCGGAATGTATCTTGTATTAGTTTTAATTTCCTGAGCTCAATTCTGTGTATTGGAGCGGAGTAGTAATGTTAGTTATCTTGCTGTTCTGATTTTATGTTTTCTGGTGATGTTTAATCTGCAAGAGGCTTGGATGCTTCCGCTTATTAGCTTGCGCATCTCTTTACTACTCTTGTGGGTGAAAAAACATGATTCGCTTTGCAATCCAATTAAATAAGTTTCGAAAAATGCAGAAAAGACACCTGTGATTCTCATGTTTGAGTTTCTATTGACTTTGCTCGCTGCTCAGGTGTTCTCTTTGCTTGATACTCAAAGTGTATGCTATGCCGCGGCAACTTGCTCTTTTTTTCATAAGTGTGCTGCCGACCCGTTGTGCTATTCCAATATTGATTTGACCACGGTAGTGCCGAAGGTCAACAATATGGTAGTTTCCACGATGATTCAACGAGCTGGGAAACTATTGCAGTAAGATCTATGAGCTTTCCTTTACCTTGAGCTTTACCTTTTCTTGTAATCTCGGGCTTGGTGTGGGCATGGGGGAGAATTGTTTAGTGGTAATCTTACCAGTTTCTTGACCTGTTCTACCTCAGTTTGGACTATGCTGTAGATTTAAGATTTGACTAGCATTCAGCGTCTCCTTTTTCTTTTGGGAAATATCTTTCAGAGCTGTTTCTGTCTCCATTTGGCTCGGCATAATGTCTCATGATGAAAGTCTTGATTCTGTATTTGCTTCCGTATTGGTTTGTTAAGGTTTTTGTATCAGTTTTTCACACCGTAATGAAACCTAGCTGCTTCCTAAGTATGGTTTTATTTTGGGGTCCTTTTAGGTTAACAAAAGCTACTGAGCCTGTTCAAACTTACAGATCATGCCATTGGGTGTACAGTTGCTTTATCTGCTCGAGTGTCTTCATCAGCATGAAGGGCTATAGTCCACGATAGTTTTCCATATATAAGCATTGCTGCATTTTTCTGTAAAATAGAGTTTTGATTGTGCTCCTATTTTTAGGTCCCTTAAGCTTGGGGTTGTCCCCTGCCCCCGTGTTGCGTCACTAGGTTCATCTGAAGCACTTGTTTATTCTATGAGGAATTCCTCAGATACATCAGGCTTTTCGTGGAATGATAAAAGGTCCAGACAGGGGAAAGAATCATTTATACTTACTAGGTCTTGCTTGGCTCCATTGATTGCTGATGGTGGTTCCCCCGGGTAACATTTTTCATTCCGTAGTTGGCCATGTTTCTTGTGTTTATATAGTTTATTTTCCTTGTGATCGTCTCACCCTTTTCATCCTTTTGCTGTTTTCTCCTTTTCTAGTGCTCTTTTGAGAAGGTTACACCTTTATAATATCGAAAGAATGGACAACACGGCATTTGGGGCTGCATTATCAGCATGCTCTTCTTTGCTTGATCTTGAAATTGTTGGCCTGTGAGTATCACGACTTACTGGTTGCTTTTGTTGTAATTATCTGATTGTTTCTGCATGTTTTCATATATTCTGACAATGGTTGGCATTCAGAGTCCAATGCAACTGAAATATGATTGTTAAATTAAATCAGTAATCTTTGTCAATTATGTCAGTGAGTTGGCATCTAGGACAATATTAAAAAATTTTGTTCTAATATATCTACTAACTTTTTGTTAATCTGACTGGTGGGAGATGATGAACAGGTGACCTCGTGTGAGACTACCTAGTTTGTGGATAGAGGCTTAGACAATTTCCTGTTCTCTGGGAAATAGATTTGAGTTTTCTACAGGTATCCTTCGAGGGGGTTGTGGGCTTCATATGCATCATTCTATTGTAGCCTAGGTTTTTAAAACTACCCTTAGTAACTCCCTTTTCTTTATTGGTAATCTTGTCACATTGCACAATTCTGATGTTCATATTTGATTAAAATTGAACATTATTGAACTCCTATCATTGTTTCTGGATGAGGCATTCACATACACGTATAAATTATAATGGGTTGTATACTGCCCCTGTTGTCTTTGCAAATGACATAATCTATGACATAAATATTAGGGAGCTGAAATTTTAGATGCTTTAACCATATGGAAGATGAGTTTTTGTGAAATGTATATCGGGAGAGAGAACGTAAATACAGATCACCTGTTCTTGAGCTTCTAGTTTGTCAGTTTTCAGTGCTGTGCTGGCAGTTCTTGTACTCTGTAATACAGGGTTGCATTTGTTTGCACCTTGAGGAGTTGCATCCTCAAGGTCTTTCTTAGTTCTGTCATGTAGAATTTTCCTGAACAGATTATGTATGGTGGTCAGGAATTGCTTCGATGGCCTCATTTCGGCACCAACAAAATATACATAATTTTTTCTGTGCCTCGTGCAACAGTGTTAGGTTGAGGTGACTATCAAAGAATGACTTTTGTGGCTCTTTTTCTGCACAAAGAAGTAAAGTTACTATGTTTGCCTTGTGCCATAATTTGAAATAGATTAATGTGTGCATTTTCTGTGGAAAAATATATTCTAGCAGGATTACCCACATATATATTTTTGTTATATTAATGTGAGGACTCATTTTTTAACAGTCATGTGGAGCTGAGGCAGACACTGGAGTCAGTGAGTAGGTCTTGCCCTCTAATAGAGCGTCTATTTTTCGAATCATCAAAAACAGGTGCATTGTAGTCCAATTTGGCTCCTTTCAGTTCCAGAAAGTTGTTTTTGCTTATATTATACTGTTTCTTCTCAGGTAGAGATGACAGTTTAAAAATACCAACGTGCAATGATCTAGTGACTAATTGCCCACATTTATCCTCACTGGCACTCAGAGGATTTAAATTGCATGACGTTAAAGTCCGTGTGCTCGTCAAGGTATACTTGCATATTGGTAGAGAGATTCACCATTAGATGCTCCTTTCCTTTCTTTGTCCTTCTTGTCCCGTTCTTTCATAAGGAATGTTTTGGGGATGTTATGTTGAATGGACATACTACAATATATGATGTCCATGCAGGGATTCCGCAAATTAAAGTATGTTGACTTTTCAATGTCCTACTCAATCACTGGTGACTTTCTTAGGTATGCCTGGTTCTCTTAGTTATGGAAGATTCATTCAATGCGTGCCTGTCTGTTTGTGCTACCCCATGTTTTCATGAATGTGTTTGTTACCCTGCTTCTAGGAATCTTGGTGGCAGTGTGGGTGGAAGTTTACTGGAGGTTTTGATTTTACGGGACTGTATGCACTTGAGAGAAGTAAGATTATATTCTCTCTCTCTCTCTCTCTCTCTCTCTCTCTCTCTCTCATATAAATACATACATACATACATACATATATATATATAGAGTAACATCATTGTAGAGGAAATGGAACAGCGCTTAATCTGACTACAAGTTGTCGTTCAGGCAGAAGTTTCACGGTTGCTATCATCAATCCTTGCAGGACGCTTCAAGCACCTTAGGCACCTTGTTAGTGATAAAAATATCCCTTCTTCCCTCCTGACTTTCATTTTTTCCCTTTTTTGTTGTACACCTTTTAATATGTTTCATCCCTTTCTTTTGGATTTCTGTAAGTCTTCTTGTTGACATATTAACAGGACATATCAAATCGAGAGGGGCTGGCATCTGATGATGATTGGTATCATCGATGTTTTACCCCAAGGTAATCAATTTATGTTAATACTTGCACATTTGATTTGTCTCTATCCTAAGTATGGTAATGCGACTATCATGCAGTTTCATGTCATTGGGCGAGTTATTGGAAGAAAGGCCTAATTTGCGCATCCTTGCCGATTTCCCTGCAGAAGGAAGGTAATTAATATCTCTCAGCGTCCAGATACCTGTGAATCTGGATGTAGATTTCCATGTTTTAGTTCAATAGGGATTCTTGTTTTTGATGTTCAGTTTCGTAGAGGAGCCAATGACAAGCAGCGATGTGAACAGCGATACCAACTCACCCTCATTGACGAGCGGTCATACATCTGATGGATTTATGTTCTCCAGTTTATCAGAGAGTAGTTATAGTAGTGATCAAAGCAGTGGTAATGAGGACAATCCCAGTTCCAGTCATCCAATTCATGAAGAAAGTTCAGACGAGTTGGATTACTTGTAAAGAGGTGGTGCCAGAAGTTGTGGATTGGATCAGCTGCCTCCATAAGATTTTGCAGGTGTGATTTCATCTATTGGAATTTCTTTTGCCAGAAGCTGTTTTCGTAATTTCCATGAACCCATCATATTTACCTTCACTTAAAATAGTGAACTAGTGGTTCCATAATTTAGGTTAGAGTTGCTGAAAAATGGGGGAATGTTTGGTTATGTTCTATGGTGACTTGGAGTTTTGTTTTGCGGAGATGATGTTTCGGGAATGAGTTGAGGGAGGTAAAATTATTTGGAAAGTGAAATGATGTTTGGTTATGTTTTTGGATGGACAATCTTTACCATAAATCTCAAATCAATTACCTTTTTGGTCTGGGTAGTGTGAGAATTTTTAACTTAATGCTAATTTTTACATTTGGGATTGGTGCATTTTGAGTAAATGATGTTACCCATTTGCCCCCAAATCGAAGCATGTTTATGTATATTTCCCCAGCACAAAATGCTTCCAATCATTTAACAGCCCATCTGAAACTGTTCATAAAATGATGTCTGTGATCCCAAAATTTCTAGAACAACTGGTTCCATGGATCATTATTTGACACAATCATATTTCTCGTCATTTTTAAGCTAAGCATGCTCTAGCAGACTTCCCGTCAATCTATCAGGCTGCCAGGCGGGGTGCTCATGCTCCAGTATTGAACACGAACTCTGAGCAGAGGATACCGTTTAATTTTTTTATCAGCCTCCTCTCAGTTGGCAGTAAGTATGAGATAGTAAGCTGAAAGCTGTACTTATTGCATATAAAATTGCGATGTATGTGAACGTTTGGACATCGTAAACTTATGGTGCAGCAGCATGTCCACTGGAAACCCCAAATGGACAACAATGTCTAACTAAGCGTTATTGCATTTCCTTGTGCTTATTTTTGAAGCCCTTCGGTTTCCATGGATCAGAAGTTCCGTTAGGAGGACATTTCATTATTATTTGCTTTTGTCCTGATTTTGTTCTTGCTGACAATTTGTTGGCAATCCACCACAAACTTCTTAGGTTTTTAATTAAGATAATTCATATATTTAAGGTAATTATTTTCGATGAGTGAAAAAAGTTCCAAGTAACTGGAGAAACAAAAACGAATGACATAAAGATATTACTTGATCGCGTATCAGTTTTGCTTCGCATAGCTGGAAGTGATTATACTTATGGGTAAAACAGCATCTATTACTGCTTTGATTTGCCTTACTGGCACAGACCTTCTAGTAATAAATAAGTGGATGATACGATTGTATTCTTGTGTTTTCAAAAAAAATGCAATTGACAATTCAATTCGAGATGTGCTTTAATCACACAAATATTATAGCAATTTAGCCATTGAAATTTCATTATATCATTCCTTCTTAAATCATTAAAAAGGACCAAAATTTTTTATGCTAAGGGAGTGTTTATTTGATACTCATGGTATAACTAATAGGTATGGATGTGTATGTGCAAAATTGTGTGATTATATAAAATTGTGTTAGTGGGATGTGAGTTATTAGCCATGGCTATGCAATTTGCAGTTATGAGTAAAGATATTGTATAAAGGTGTTTTAAGAATGATGTATGGGAACACACTACAGTAAAATATTTAATATATGAAACATACTACAATAAAAATATCTATTGTATTGTTTATGTATTGTTTGAATGTATTGATGTAATGATTGAATGTGGTTATTTCTCTAAACAAAGATTGTATGATGCGCTTAGTGAAATCATAATTATATTAGCATTGTGCGACGCGCATAGTGAAATCATAGTTTTAGGGGATAAAAATCATAGTTTTATTAGCATTATCCCAAGGCTGAATAGTACATTCCTTGATGCGTCCATCAATCATAAATATTTATTTCTTCTTCTTCTTTTTTTTTTTTTTTTTTCCCTACGGAGATTGGAATATTAGGGGTGGAGATCGAATTTTGCTCCTATAACTATTTAATTGTCATGAAAATGTCAAGTTAGTAAAAAGATAATAATTTATTTAAAAAAAAAAAGAAAAATAAAAAGAAAGCCGTCACGGTATGTTTGGATCAACAAATTGAGTTAAAAATAAGAAAAAGAAGATAAATGTATAATAATTGAAGCACACAATTACTTCACTTAAAATGTGAAAAAAAAAATCCTTACTATTTTTCTTCATAATATCTTGGAATTAAATGTAGGTCGATTCATTTTGGAAGTGAACAACTATTAGCCATTTTTTAAGATTGAGCGATCTCAGCACGATAGGCTTGCATGTCAATGTGTGACATATGTCGACTTGGTGCAGCGCAAATATCAGGCTGGGGATTATTGGCATATTGAGCTAAGGTTGGCCGAATAATTGTGGTAGTAGAAACTTGTGGGCACTTGCGAAGTGCGCCGACCTATAGATAAGTTGACGGATAATAAGCACAAGACATCAGTACCATCAAGTAAAACATGTAGGCGAACAATGGCAAGGTCGGATAATGACTATCGGGTGGTGACATTAGGCGTCTTGTTGGGTGACAGGCGTTAGCAACGGGCGTGCAAGTAGGTTGTGGTGAGTGTGGGCACCATCAACTGAGATTATGGCCAACAAGTGTGAGATCAGGGCATGATGAGCGCAGTATTGTGTAAGTGACGTAAATTGTGGCTAAGTGTTGCCACTATGGGGCGGTGACCCAATGCACAGTTGGGCCAAACGTTGAGTGATGCTCACCCGACGCATGCAAATAACTTCGAGTTGGCTTGCACAATACAAAGTGACAGCAAAGAAGCGGTTCTACATTGGGATTTTGCTTATAAGATGGTGCAACAAAGTCCTTGTTCAAGTAAGATTATGTATCTAATGCAAGTAGAAATTTAGCTAGGGCTTATCCTTGGCTTGTTGATCATTAGTGGGTTGTAATTTGATTTAATCATAATTGTACATGGTCTGGTTTTGTAGTTGAAGATATCAACAAAAATTTTTGTGTACTAATATAAATACACAACTCAAGGTTTGAAAAACCGGATCGTTCATTGA
>JACFYI010003797.1:281825-292078 GCA_014898755.1 Handroanthus guayacan
AGTTTTCACCTAATGGCAAATTTATTCTCGTGGCCACGCTTGATGATACTCTTGTAAGTTTTCGTTTTGGTTTTTGGCTTTCAGTGACTGCTGAGATTGTTTCCCTTTTCTTCCTTTTTTTCCTAGAGTTTGTTGTGCAAGCTTAATTGTGGGTGAATATGTACTTGGAGGAGCATTATTTGGTTTCGGGTTGTTCTTGTGCATTTCAAATAGTCAAGATATTGGAAAAACCTGTGCTTTCATTCAGTATAATGATTCTAAATGTAAGTAGAAGGAAAGCTGAGTTCATACCACTCCAATTATAATGAGATGGAGTTTCATGGATTGGAGAATATGGATGATTGGTTGACAAGTAGATATTCAGTTAATCATGAAGTTCTATAACAGAGAAAACTTATTGCGAGTTGGTATGTAATTATTTATTATTGTAGGCTTACTTGAGCGTATAAACTAGAGAGTTTTATGCAGTGTTTTGAGAGCCTAGGCTGCAAAAACTGCAACCAGGTCTACCTCTGTCCTTCATTGTGTGGATGCTTGTATAGGAGTAAGGTGAGGCAGCCAGAGCTTGTGAAATTTAGAGCCTTTTATGTCATTGCATCTGAAGAAATAGTTTAATTTGTTAGGTGTTCATGATATTTTGGGCTAGAGGAAATTTACTGCTAAACATTGCATGAGTTTTTGTGTTGTTATGGTGGCTTATTTGAGTCCTAATTATTGTTGTTTCCTTGTTGATTGCAGAAGCTATGGAACTATTCAGCCGGGAAGTTCTTGAAGACATACACCGGCCATGTGAACAGAGTGTATTGCATAATGCCAACATTTTCCGTAACGGGAGAGAAGTACATTGTCAGTGGATCGGAGGATAATTGTGTGTACCTGTGGGATTTACAGGGGAAGAATTTGGTCCAGAAACTTGAAGGGCACACGGATACTGTTATATCTGTATCATGTCACCCCACGGTGAATATGATTGTTTCTGCTGGACTTGACAATGACAGAACAGTGAGAGTGTGGGTTCAAGATTAATTTGTATGTGAAAGCGGTCAATAATTTTAGTTGCTTTCCTTGATTTGTGGATGAGCAAGAGTTTCCATTTTTCTAGAGTTAATTTTCCATTAAAGGTTGTACCTTTTATCAATACTGAGGCACAAGGGTAAGCAAGTGATGAATATGACTCTAGATTTTGGAATTCCCTTAACTATGTATTCTATGATTGTATCCTTATAAATATTGTGTTTTTTTATCTTTTCTTTGTATCAATATCTGTACAAAGCTTCAAAGTTTGCCTTTAGCTTACTCTCTTAATAGGTTAAACTTTAAAGGTAGTGTTTGCAATAGATTGTGCAAAAGTACAATTAACAAGTTTTGCTAGAAGTTTGAAAAAAAACATATTATAATTAAAAGTAGTTGGTGTTTGGAAATTATCGAATAATTCACCGTAAATTAACAAAAATTCATGATGTTTGGGATTGTATTAATCGATTTTTGTTAAAAATAGTTTATAACGCGTCATAAGGAGCCTGAAGGCTATTTGTGAGATTATAAATTATTGTGAATTAATGTTAGAGAACTTATAACAATGATAGAGTTTCCATATACTAAAAAAGGACGTTCAACAGTTCATAATAGGATAAAACGCTGTTTACAATTGCAAACACTACCTAATTTTGCCTTCCCATTACAACGGAGCAAAATTATCAAATTATGAAGCCTACTAACAGAGGTAAAAGAGAGAGGACCAGGAAATTTGGCGCCAATTTTTGCAGTATGCATATATTCTAGTTCTAACTATTACTCTACTAATCCCCAAACGACAAGATACATCAAACTTGTATGTCTTCTTCTTATTTTACAAACAACTGGAAATACAGTCAAGAAACAGAACAAGAACATTTTTTATCTTTGAAACAGAGCAAAACCCTCGATCCTCAATATACCATGAACCCTAAAATTTTCTATAACAGAGTATGTCCAGTGCTTTACAGAATGTATTTTCAACTAAAAAAAAAAAAGTTGTAACTATTAGTGGAAAGGTAACGACAGTCCATGAACCACAATCCTATTGTTATACACCATGTCAAGTCTCTGTACCTTCACATAATTGATCCTCATAGGTGCCAGCGGCCCTCCGCCGCCGGCGCTTGTCACCACCAACTTCCGGTCACGTTCCATCGTCGGCAACCTGGTGCCTATTGGAAACCTTAACAGCTCTGCCGCGGGCAAAAGCCTGTTGGGTACAATGTGGTAGCCTAGCTCCGCCATGTACGCGTGGCCTCCACCACTGCGGCCACCAAAGATTGTTTCATCATCGATGGCGAAAAGGGTCATGGACTTAAGGTCGGAAAGCTCCGTATACTTGACCCGCAATGCCAGAGCCACTATACTGTACCCGCTGATGCGCAGCCTCGTCATGGCGTCTTTTAGCATCAGGCGCATGATAAAGAACGCCGCCGTGGGTGGCGGCTGTTGGGGGAAGGATAAAGTAGTCATCCTTTCGACAGTGCAAGAAAATGGGGATAAGTGCGACAGGAAGCCTTGGAGGCCATGGACGATGAGAAGACCGTTGTTGAAGAGGTCCGGCTTAGTGATTTCAACTCCGTTGATGAAGATTTTTGGGATGGCCGCGCCGCCGCCGGAGGTGACAGTGAGGCAGCGGTTGGCGGCGAGAGACTCTATTTTGGTGCCGAAGGCCAATTTGCCAAGAAAATGGAGAGGGTACAGTCCTGGGAGAGAGTGTTCTTGGACGAGGATAGGGAGGGAACAAGATGGGCATGTGAGAATGGAGGAGTCGGTGGGGGCGAAGATGGTGATGGGAGTGGCGCCAGGGAGATTGATGGCGGCGGGGGCGGCGTCGTGGAAGCCGAGAGTGGAGAGGATGGCGGTTATGAGGGATGTGTTGGGGGGAGGTGGAAGCAATGCGGCGGCGGAAGTGGCGGCCACGGAAGTCATAATGAGGATGAAGGATATCAGCACGGTGGCGGTTGCCATTGGAGAAATTGAAGAATCCTGGAGTTTCTTGGTTGAGAAAAAGAGTGGAAATATGGAAAATTAGGAGTTGAGTGAGTTTGCAGTTATATGTTTCAACTGAAAATTGGATACAGTTTTAGTTTTAATTCGTTTCTCATTTCTCAGTAGTGTCAAGAACCTTATTTTTCTTGTTTTTTCGTTTTTTTTTTTCCCATTTTTCTTTTCTTTTTTCTTTTTAAAGGGAGAAAAAATCAATAAAATATAAAGGAAAGCTTTGTTCAACAAGAATAGTAGTATTTTCTGTTGGGATCATCTATTTAAGATAGGTTTTATCTCTTATTCCATTTGATTAATATTTAAGTGTAGCACAATTTAGTATGCATTGCCGTATTGGTGAATTAAAATAGAAAATGTAGCACAATTTAAAATTTCAAATCCAAAATGAGTATCTTTTGACGTAATATGTTACTAATGCCATCATATGAATTAGAGTAAATCAAAGGACTATGTTAAGTGTTGTAATCGCTTTCTTTTTTGATTTATCATTTCTTACTTTAATTTTCAAAGAAACAGGACAATCTCTTAAGAATTCGCTTTGAGACGCTAAAAAATGAATTTTTAAGAAGAAAAAATCCTCACGGAACCAATTTCCTAAAAAGAGCATCCCATCCCATCCCGACCTTCTGATTGTATTGATTTAGTTCAAAAAAGGAGTACTTAACCTAATGCAAACCTTCAATCCAAAAAACTTCCTAAAAACACTCGATCTTAACGTTTCCAAGTATAAAAACTTCAAAATACCTAAAAAATAATTAAAAAAAAAAACACCAAGAAACTCATATCCACTCTACCAAACCATATGATCAAGAACTCAAAAACTACATTTAAGACATTCAAGATCAATCTACCTACTCATTCTTCCAAGCACACAAAACCAATGAAAAACCATGACCTTCTGAAACTACATCTCTACTTCTTTCGCATCCCGCCCAGCTCAACGAAGAGGGCTTGAATGGATACTGATTAATGCACAACTTCTCTCCAAGATCGCATGTACGAAACAAGAAGATCGCGTTACCCATAACACTTTCAAAAAGCCAGCTATAAACATCCCAATACACTTCTACAGAAAGCCCATCAACCAAAATAGTTTGATTTCCCCTAAACTTCCACTTAAGATGTGTTACTTGCAAAACCGCCTTGCTATCTATATAGATCAATAAGCACTTACCAAAGCTTTCAGTCGGATCATATTCGATTCGTATATCATGTAACTGCCCTTCGTTGCAGAACTGCGCTTTTGAACTGTATAATCTCTTTCCGAAAATATGTTCCCTTTTAGCAACAAGAATTGCTTTTGAAACGACAAGGGATGGATTGATCTTTTTGTGGGCTTCGTTTTGTAAATCTCCAAGAAGTAGACAGAGTTCTTGATTCAGGGCAATGGCTATATAGAACCCTTCTAATGGTTCAGGGTTGGAACCAAATTTAGCAGACGATAGATCCCAATAAATATGGACTTTCGTAGAGTCTGAGGTTATGTTTTTGAAGCCCTTTCTCTTGGAAAATAACCATGGTTTTATATCAACTTTGCAGAGAGGTTCTTTGCTTGAGTTTTCTATACCAATGCTAAGTCCTTGCCCCATTAGATATCTGATCCATGTAACTGTGACGAATCCAGCAAAGCTTTGAGAGCGATAATGGTAGACAAATGTAACAAGATTTTGAGCAGCAGCTTTATTTGTACTTGATGATGAAGCATCTGCGACTTGAACACCACTTTCTCCAAAACAAGAAGGGAAATCCTTCATTATAAACTTGGTAAATTCTTGATCTTGGAAAGTTATCGATCTGTGTTCTTGAAAAGGAAAAATAAAAACGAAAAGTTAACACAAAGAGATATGCTTTTTTCACCTCTAAGATATGATGAATGGATCGATCTCAAGAAACATGAAGTTCAGTGGTGCTACAAGGTCGATGTTCTCATGTCAAAACGAGGAAAGGAGATTTCTTTTGCTATGATCAAAATTTGTGTCGATGAACGAAAAGGGAGCGACGAAGGGAAGAGCATAAAAGGAAATGCTATCAAGAACGATAAAAACACATGAAAGAAAGAGGCAACTGAGACAATTTTAGCTCTCCTTACAACATCAGTGTCATGTGTGTAAGAATTGGATATATTAGGCTTGAACATAAATCTGAGCTATCTACATATATATATATATATATCTGTGTGTGTGTTTTGTAGTATGAATTGGTTTGTGAGAAAACTATAGAAATGAAATAAATATTGATAGATATGTAACATGCCTATAAATGGGAAGTGACATACAAGTTCGTTATTTTTTTGTTGCCTGTACAGCTAAATTTAAGATCTTTGTAAAGGGCGTAATCTTGGATTATGGCTTTGGAATACCTTAGAATTGATGGTAGTTAATATGAGGAAGAAAAAGTGAAATTCTTGGGAATGGCACGCCTATGAATCATCACTTGAATCTTTTACCACAAGCTAGATTCACCTTTCTGTTTTCTAGCTTTTTACTTTGGAATAATTACACTCAACATCCTTTAAAATTTGGCATAACTACATAACACATTTTGAAAAATTACAAGACCGCTTTGATATAAGAAAAATTAAAACAGAGTCTATATAACATTACAATTAACCATTGAAAATTCAACATATTAACTAAAATATTACAAGTAGACCCCTTTTTTACTTAATGGTTGGGAATGTTTCCGTCATTTTCCAACAACATCGTATGATATGTAATTAGGCCAAGTTGCAGGAGATGTGGAGGTAATTATCTTTTAATTTTTGTTATACTTAATAATCCAACTCTTCAATAAAACTCAATTTTTTTTTTTTTTAAGAAAGAAAAAGTCATTTAAATGATGTGGGGGGCCTTTTTAAGCTAACATGGGTTGCAAAAGATATTTATTTTGTCACCACTTGTTAGGTAGAGGTATTAATGTGGGACAAATGCCTAAGAAGAGGTTAGGAGTCTTTTTTGACAATAAATTAACTTGGATAGTGATATTTCAAGAATGGGAACACCCCTACTTATGGCTATGAAAAAAATTGAAAGCCAATTTGCAAATTCTTTTAATTTCTTCCCTTCAATTATACCCACTCCCATTATTGTGAAACCATAACACCCTAAGCAATTTGGCAACCATCTCTATCATACAACTTGAAAATGTGAATATAAAATAGGGATCTTTTATGTATCTTTTTTTCTTAACAAAACAATATTTTCAATATTCAATTTATTCCATGAGATTCAATTTTGTTAACTAATTTTATTCATATGTGTAAACTATCTATTTCTCCATTTTGTGATATATCTCCATCAAATAGTATAGAAAAATAAATAATATCTTACATGCTAATAAGTTTGTTTGATTTTTTTTTTATAACTTTATTCGTTTAGAAAAATAACCAATAATTCACCTCAATAAACACTCTTTCATTAAGTTTTTAGGATAATCACCTAAACAACCTCAAAGTTTGGCCAGATTACTAAAATACCCTCTTTAGTTTAAGAAATTATAATAACACCCTATATCTTTAGTCTAGCTAATCAAAACTTGATAAAACATATGTAGTAACAAAAATAACCCTCCCTCCACCCAAATTGAAACATTCCAAGTAATCCCCTTATTATTCAACCATATTTAAATCTTCAATGAGCCTAATTATAATATTACAAAGTTCTGTTCTTCTGTTAAATTCTTCACTGATTAAATTAGGAGTAGGACAAACCTATGGAGACATTGCGGTAGTTATCCATAAGTTTTTACATAAGTAAATTGAAAGAAATAATAGAAAGAAACAAAAACAAACAATTCCATTGAAAGGGATCAAGTACTTTTTGTTTCATATTTGTAAAGCCTTAAGTACTTTTTGCCTCCATCTTGTATTAAACTTAGA
Source organism: Handroanthus guayacan (assembly GCA_014898755.1). Lineage (NCBI taxonomy): Eukaryota > Viridiplantae > Streptophyta > Magnoliopsida > Lamiales > Bignoniaceae > Handroanthus > Handroanthus guayacan. The sequence goes on from JACFYI010003797.1 coordinate 288,727, forward strand.
ATTCATTGTATCCCCGACATCAAGTACTATGTATAATAGATTTCCATAATGAATTTCATTTCCATGTCCTAGACAAAATAAAAGGGTCTTAATTTGCATTAAAAGCCTTCATTCTTAAGCAATATTAATTGCTTCCTTTGCATAATGATAGGAGGAATTAATGGAGGACATTTTAACAAACAAGCTTTTGTTTCTTTCTTTTTTCTTTTTTTTTTTTTGGGCTTTCAGCTATAAGATCTTTTTTAACATTTCAAAACAAAAATTTTATGATAATTATTAAAAATGCATTAAAATTATCTAGGCAATAGGCATGGATTTTAAATCCCTATAACTTCCAAATTCAATCCCATAAATGGGAATATCATTCAATGCTTTGTCAAATTGTGGTCATGCCTTATATTTTGTGCTGTATTGTTTTTCAAATAAAGACTTTTTCCAATTAATTATATCCATGGTGGCATTAATGAGTCCAACCATTTCACAAATAGAACTTGATTTATACGTCGAGGCCATTTCAACTCATCAATATCTAGACTCTCGCCTTACGAGCTATAGTTTTAATAATTTGTTATATTATAGATGACATATATATATATATTAGTATATGTATTATAAACATGTTATATTATATTATTAATTTTAAATCCAAAAGAATTAAATATAATATTTATTAAATTAAAATTTCTTTATAGTGATTTGGACCTCAGTTGAAATTTTAAGCTTAACTAAATTGAGTCAAGTTCGAACTCAAAACTGAAATTGGTCAAGCTCCAAGTCAACCTAACACATATTATTCGAAATCAATATCTAACATAAATGTTTTCCTTAAGCTTGACTCAACCCAATGACACCCTGAGTTATATCCAAGAAATACGTGGAAATACCCAATAAAGCTTGTCAAGACATTACAATAAGAAGGACAAAGTTATTGCTGAAACCTCCCCAAACCTACAACTCCCTTCACAATTGAGAACCCATTATACTTAATAATAACCCCTCACCAGCCACAATAATGAATCATGCGATTATTTTGGTAGGTTTAAAGTTAAACAGACCAAGTTGGGCATGATCAAATATTAGTAACATGTGCTTCAGAGGACAAACTCATTTTGGCTTGTATGCCACATTAACATGCCATGTGTTATTTATTTTTCAATGGTCATATGAAAGATACCCATCATTTCTTTTCTTTCAATTATCGATTTTCATACTATAAATCTTATACTTACGGACATGACCAACTCTTTATTCTCGTAGGGGCCTACTACCACGACATCCGGCGCAGGACCGGATCCTAGTAAACCCCGCCCTAATTACAAGTATAGATATAATAATTACAATTTCTAATTATAAAAGTAGATGATAATGTGTTAATAATCTTATCACGTTAAAGATACTATTGTTTGTAATTATAATACAGGTTGTGTTTGAAAAAATTTCAACAATATATTAATGAGCATTTCAAATGTCACTAAAATGCGTGTTTAATTGTCAAGAAAAGAGAAAAGAATAAAAGATAACTGAGTCTAGCAGGTTGACCAACCAGATTTAGGTTTTGAGGCTGGGCGGGGAGGGAAACCGAGCGGGATAGGAATCCCAAATTCTACCAAACCCACCCCATTGCTTGGGAGGGGAGGGAAGCCGGCTGGGCACGAGTCCCAAATCCTGTCAAGCCTGCCCCATTGTCATTCTTGCTAACGTGATGTACATGTAAATGTATAGGACCCACACAATGGGGATCATCTATTATCATACCAACAACAGTAAAATGTTTTGTTTTAGAAACCCAACAGGAAACAGAAGATTCTTCAGAAAGGAGTTGTCCTGGTGCTTGATGTCACCGAAAACACAAGCAAAATGAGCATTCTATCTAAAAGAACTTCTTGGTGGAGGAAATCAATTGGCATTTGTTTACCCTTTACTTTTCACCGTACCCTAATGTCTTAAACCCAAATTACAACAACAAGGACAAAGAATGGAGAAATAAAATAATCACAACTATTCAAGAGCGAAAGATGATCAAATATGTTTTAACATGAGATCACATCAGATCAGAAGCACTCATGAGTTTATACGCACTTCTTGTTACGTCTGAACCAATTCATGAGCGTTTCATGAGTCATCAATAGAAGTGCCCATCTTACTCGAGGGACAAAGCAAAAAGCAAAATGCACGCATTTGAAATCATCAAAGGAAAGGTCAACAAGATCTAAAACTAGAAAATACTGAAAGAGATCATGCATACAAGCAAAAAGCTTTCTGCTTGAAATTCCAATGAAAAAGGCTTTACTACTCATAACACATGCACAAGCACGAGCGCATATACTTCAAATAAAAGAAGAAGAAAGCAAGACAGAAGACCTCTTCGATCAAGACCCCATAACATTCAAGAAAATGACTATCATAACTGCATGAAACTATGTACAGCAAAATTTGTGAAAGCGGATACCCAGTGAGACAAATTAAACGCTATCCCAGAAAATCGAGCTGACCAGAAATGTTTCCCATCTGTGTTCACCTATCCTCCTTGAGATGGATAACTCTTCTCATTTCCTTGATGCAAAAGAGCCTAGTAGCAACTGCGTCAATAGCATCATGATAAAGTAGCCATCCGTAGGAGAATAATAAGGTCAGTATCAAGAACAGGAAACATAAGCAACAAATCACTTATAGGCAATCTATCTATCTAAAGCAAATACAAGGCAAAGGGGCTCTTGGTGGACAAAAATGGAGAATGATATCGGGCATCAAAGAATAACGCCAGTGTTACTGCTCACAATATTTTACGGCCTCCTAGACTGGAGAGCATAGAGTGCATGGATCTACAAGAATTGATCCAGGTAATGCAGAAAATAGGAATTCGCTTGACCCCAAAACACTTATGGTGGATGAATATCCTAAACAGTATCCACCACTGGCACGATACATACAACAAGTGGATAAAACCCTGGAACAGACATGTACTTTCACCAGAAAGAGTTAAAATCTAGATTGTTACAGTTAATGTAAATTTTAATTTTTCTAAGCTGAATTTAAAGAAATAGCAAAACTGATTTACATTGGCAAAATATATTTCCTTGGGAAGATCCCAGTATCCAGTCATCCAGAACATCATTTGAGTGCACAAAGAGGATAAGATAGTAATAAGAGCCCTTTGTGAAACTCCACAGCCGAACATACAAGTCTATTAGCAAGATTCTAAAGTTTACCAAACCTCATGGAAGTTTAATCATAAAAATACATGTTTCAAAATCCAAATACTGCTATAATCATGATACATGATACATGTTCTAAACGTATCACCTAATGAACCATTGTAGGAATTACAAACAACTTAATTAATCTGAACCCC
>JACFYI010003797.1:292231-303784 GCA_014898755.1 Handroanthus guayacan
GACAGACAGACAGAGAGCAACAAACCATAGAGTTCCAACACTTGAGTTCTTAAAAGGCAAAACATAGACATATATCCGGCATAAAGGAAGTGTGCATTTCCAAGTCTAAATTCTCAAAGGAAAACAAAGATATACGTCCGGCATGATTATGGAAACATGCAATTAATGAATATATGGCACACATCCACACAATACCAAAGGTCTTATCACCAAGGATTGCAGAAGTGGTGAATTCAAGGGAAAAAAGATTCGTAACATAGACTATATAATTCGCTCATAAAGCAACATGACAAAGAGAGCGCATGTCAAGCAGCAAGAAACTCATCGGCTGAAGATCAACAGAACTAAGTAGGATCAGAGTTTTGCAACTTATATACACCAACAAATGATTAAGATGAAACACAAAGCAATTAATGAAGTTCTGTGACTTCTGTCAGCTGGTACTATCCCCATGCATCAAAAAAGCCTATAAGCACATATATTATAAGAACCTTCGATGTACAAACAAACTTTCAGATATAGTTGCTAGAATGTACAAAACTCAAAAAGCTCATCTATCTATGCAAGCAGAGCAATGCAATTGGAATCAAAATTAACCCTATTTACGATTATACTACGGAGGCCGACTGCACATAATACAACTCAACAACTAAATCATCTAAAGAAACTTTGACATCCAAATATATCTTCCCCAGAGAAACCAAATTTTATCTCCTAAGACCAGACCACCAGTGTGTCATTGATGCACAACTATATTATGTTGACATTAAAAAGCAAAAATGATAAAAAAAACAAAAAAAAAGTATAATTAAGTTCTACGGAAAGGCTTATTGTAATGCAGAAACAGTCACATTTCAAAGATAAAATAGCTGGCACCTGCAGATGTTTAAAGTACCTTTTTCTGTAACTAGATTGAACTTTAGTGACATACTTGCAATATCAACCATCAAAATCTTTTATTTCAACTAAAACCAAACATCACGATAACAAGTTAAATGTACACAGGCGCAAATCTTCAAAACGGAGGACCAAATTTGATTCTAGTAAAGCATATTAAACTATATCACTACTTGAAGTCAAATCAAAAGATCCCAACATCCAGAGAGGTGAGCCCATTTTCCGCATATATCTGTTATCTAATGCTTCGAAAAACAAGAAACAAGGCATATTCATACATCGTCCTAATAGAAAAGGAACTCTAGAAGTTTAAACTGGGTACCAACATATTGGTAACAGTATACAGAATCAATCATCAGCACCCTCGCCAGCCCTTCCACCAAATGGATCGTGAGAAGGACCAGTATCCTGCCCAATATGACGCTGCACCAACCGCTGCAGATCAGCCATAACCTTCTGCTCACGCTTGGCCTTTTCCTCATAGTTAAACATTGCCAACGCCCTTTTGTCCTCAGCACTGTACACCTGGTTTTCTTTTCTGATACGGATGGCATTCATCCTTTGATGTCTACTACCACTCATCACATAGCCAAGAGACTCGAACTTCGAAATTTCCTCAGCTGAAAGACCCACTTCACCTCTACGAGGGATACGCTTCCCTTGCTGAACATACTGGGCAATAGCATCACCTTCACCAGGCCTAAGTGCACCACCATAACTGATATGTCCTTCTGCTCTTGGCAGAGGCATTGGACCAACCACTAGTTCATCATCCAAGTTGGGCTTCTTCCGTGACTCAAGCATTTCCTTAAACTTAAGTATCTCGATATTATTATCATCACTGACCTTAACCTCATCTGCCTTCTGTGCAACATCCTTCGCATCAGCTTCTGAATCAGAACTAGCATCACGTGAATGCAAACTCTCACTATCTGTTTCTGTCTTCCTCTTGCTTCTTTTATACCATGAAGATGATCTGCCGTTCCGCTTCTTAGACTTCACACGGTCACTCTCATCAGAATCATCACTTTCACTCTCACTTTTGCTCGATAAGCTCTTCTTCCTACTACTTCTCTTTCTCCTACTACTTCTCTTGCTACTCTTTGTTCTCCTACTCTTTCTCCCACTCTTTCTCCTTCTCCTTCTCCGATCTTCCTCTGAATCTTCATCACTCGACTCATCTGATGATTCACTCACGCTCTCGGAAACAGATTTTGATCTCCTACTCTTCTTCCTAGAAACAGATTTTCTACCCTTCTTCGACCTAGAATCATCTGATTCAGATTCATAATCCTCAGACTCAGATTCAGACCCACTCTCTGTTGAACTCTTTGAGTCCGACTTCAATCCATTATTCTGTTTTTCATCTTCAGGTACAATATCCTCCTGCTCCAGCTCTCCATCCGATTTTTCATTCGGATCCCTAGGAGGGCTAGGAGTGCAATTCCAAATACAGTTTTTCAGCAATTTTCTCAATTTCTGACGCTTCAGCCTGCGGTATTCTTCAAAAGGTAGTGCTCTCAATTCTTCATCAGATTCAGACTCTGCGTATCGTCCGTTCCTATAATCTCGATCGAGGTAGGGTTTTTTCCCGTTATCATAATTAAATTTCTTTCTTTCGCTGGATTTTTGGGTTTCTTCGTGGTTAGGGTATGAATAATCCGGAGAAGAACGACGGTACCTGTTATAGCCATTGCGAATGGGGCTTCTACTGCGACTCCAGCTCCGGCTGCGACTTAGGCTTCGTCGGTGGATGGGGCTGCGGCTGCGACTTAGGCTTCGCCGGTGGATGGGGCTGCGGCTGCGACTTAGGCTTCCCCGGTGGATGGGGCTGCGGCTGCGGCGCCAGTGGCTACGGCTCCGTCCAGGAATGTCTATTGCCGAGGATATTCTACCCATTAGGGATTTGTAACGGTGGCTCAGGGGTTCTATTGCCGAATTGGAATTTGAATAAAAAATACGAAAGGACAAGTTCTCGGCTTCTCGCGTCAGTCTTGTCTTATATAGTGTTCCAAGCGCCTGATTGCTACGCAGAGTTGGGATAAAAATGGAATTAACATTCTCGAATCCATTTGATTTAGGAAATATAAGTCATAACCTTAATTCAATGGGAATGACATTTTTTATTTATTTTATTTTATTTCTTTATTATTATTATTATTTTTTTATTTTTTTTAATGATTATGTAGAAATGTCTATTTTTAAAAATATGGAATTAATCATTTTTTTTCAATTTTAATTATTTCTACATATTCAGAATAGATTATTATTTGTCATGAATTAAATGATTCTAAAAATATATATTTGAAAAATAAAATAATTAATGTTCATATTTTAGGAAAAACATGAATTCAATTTCAAATAGAATACTTATAGAATCCTAGAAACTATAGCACACTCAACGCATGTGCCATTTTTATTTACAAAATTAAAAATATTTATTTAATTTTAATGACGAAAATTTTCTTATTTATTAAATATGTTTACTTGAATTTATCATGTAAAATAATATGATTAAATGACAAATTTGAATACACTAAAATTGGGAAGAAAAAAAATTACAATTGAGAAAAAGAATGAAATAAAAAAATAAATATTAAAATAGAAAAATTAAAGCAAAATATTTGGTTATTATTTTCTATAATTACTTTATCATTATCTTTTATAATAGGGTTATTTGCGTACATTTAGCACAGTGAACGAAAAACAAAAAATAAAAAAACCTTTATCTCTCTTGCTTTATATATAGTGTATATATATAAAGAGAATATATATATATATACATTATTCCTTCCTCATTTTTATTTTTATTTTAATTTTAATTGTGTTCCCATATATCAATTCCTCCATGTCAATCAACCTTTGTGTGATATCCCCATTGTCAATGCCACAATAATACATCTTTCCAAAAGCATGGAATTAGTCCATTCCTATGGCTATGATGATTCCCAATACAGTATAAGCGGACTATAAGCCTTGTGCGCCAAAGCAACTCCATAAATTAATCTATAGAGTAGAGGCCTTTTCAATTCGCTATCAACTTTTTTCTTGATTCAACCATTAGACTCATCTATGTACTCAATACATACATATATATATATAATTAAATAATTAACAACTTAATAAATAATACTAAACAACAAATTTCATCTTTTTTTCCCAATAGATGAAGAAATAATAAACTAGTATCTTGTACAAACTCGTAGAAAAACAAATAATTAACAAAATATGATACAATTTTACTAAACTAAAAAAGTAAAAACACAGAGAAATTTTTTTATTGAAATATGTTTATTTCATAACAGTATTAGTTCATCTAACAATATTTTCTTAATATTTTAAAAAAGAAAATTTATGATTTAATAAAATGGATATTTTTTTTTTAGATTAAATTTTGAAAAAGAAAAAAAAAGATTTGTATAATTTTCAATACATTGTAGAACATAACTTAACTTTTAGATTTATAGATTATATATATATATATCTATATATATTAAACGGTTAAAATTTTAAAAGTGGAGCAAATAATGTTTATTCGATGCATTTTTTTGATTAAAGATAAATATATATAGTTATTAATATGTTAAAAAAAACAAATTATTTCTTTGAAAATTAAATCTTTTATCTTACGTGAAGTGGAGGTCAGTTCACAGTAACAAGTTTTATCAAATTTCATATTTTTAGAATTTTATTATTTTCAACCAAGTGCAAATTTCATGTTTTTGGTATTTCATCTACAAAAATAATTTATATCATTATTATTTTATTTATCAATTTAGTACGTGTTTTTTCAATGTGCAATATTTTAGAAATTAATAATACTTCATAAATAGACCTATTTTATTACTCAAAATAACCAAAGAACATATTTTACACGCTATGTAATTCGCAATTAAACCATGAATAAATTTTCAAAATTCAACACAATGTATAAAAACATCTCAATCCCATAATCATGAGGTTATCAATTCAATTCTGACTTGAACTAATGTATTCTTACAATATAAGTTTAATACTCACTCAGCGTGTAATGGGCCTTTTTTCTATTGGATAGCAGCTTTATCTAATGTTCATTCTAACTTCATTAGAGATATTTCTTATTAGTTTTTTATCTTAGAATATTTTTGTGTTTTATATAAAAATCATAAACTATAATCATAAAAATATAATACGTAAAATATTAGATTAAATTGTATAAAAATACATAGAAAGTTGAAGTTATAAATCAGATGGTGACAACACGTCATCATGCTTAAGCAACTATTGTCTTCTTATTTGCAAGTTTTGAGTTTTTATGGCAATAAAACCTAATCCGCTCTCAATAGTGTCTCATCTCATGTTCATGATCATGAGGAGATTACAAACAATTTTAATTACATTGTCGAACTCAAATATTCATTACCTTTCAATATCCATTATCAACATCTGATTCAAGTCCCAATAGGTATTCTAACTAATTTGATAGCTATAATTTTCTCCACGGAAGTTCTTATGTTTTATTAACTTTTGTCCTCATTAATAATATATTCTCCATTTTTAATTTTATATATTATAAATTTTATAAAGTATTAACAAGTAAAGTACATAGACATAGATAATCTGTTATAAGAACAACAAGAAAAAAAGAAAAAAAGTACCCAAATGATATGCATATTTATTTGATTAAAGGACGTTTTTGTTATTACTATATTTTTTAACGGAAAAATGGATGGAAATTGGATGGAGGAGGTGCCATTGTAAAAAATTAAAAAGTATGAGGGGTGAGTGTTAAAAAAAAAAAAGCTTAGGAGTTATGATTGCATTTAATCTAGGCTTGTCAATGGGTAGGGCATTACCCTATCCGTACCCAAAGAAAAGGGTAGAGACTCATGCCCATATCCATTAATTTTTCATCATACCCATACCCTACTCATATCCATTGAAAATATTCTAATGGGTATGGGTAGGGTCTATACCCATGGGTATGGTTAAAGTCTATACCCATACCTACCCAAAGATTACTCACATATAATAATATTCAAATTTTAATTTATTAATTATTAATTAATGTAAAATTATTATTATCAAGACAAAATGAATATTAATAAATGTATATGTAAACTAAATGTATATAAACTTAAGAATATATATATATATATATATATTAATTTTTGTGCAACAAATATACCAATTTTTTGGATTAAATGCAATTTACCCCCCTGTATTCATTCTAATTGGCACAAAACTCCTGAATTTTTTTAATTAGCATAAAATCTCCTGTATTCTTGAAAATATAGCAAAAAAGGGGTTGTCTCCATTGTGTGTAATCCACGCTCCATTTTTGTGAATTTTTATGTTTTTATTGCTACTTTATGAGATAAAATGACTTATTTGTCCTTCTGATTAAATGTAATTTACCCTCTATTTTCATTTTAATTGGCATAAAATCCCTTGAATTTTCACTTTAATTGGTATAAAACCCCTTATATTCCTGAAAATATTGCAAAAAATGTACCGTCTTTATTGTTTGAGAAGAAGAAAAATTATAATTGAAGAAATATAAATATTGAAAATAAAAGTTAACAAAAAATATTTTTCAATATTTTTTAGAACTAATTTGTTATTATATTTTATTAAAATAGAATTTAATATTATATAAAATAAATATTAAAATTTGTTATTATTTTTTATAACTACTTTATAATTATCTTTTAGAATAAGATTATTTTTATCTATTCACCCAATAACAAATTCCAAATAACTACCAAAATTGCTTTATTCTTTATATATATTATATGGATAATAATATAGTATAGATGTTAATTTCAAAGTGAAGAAAACATAAATTTTTAAGTAAATAAAGTATAGAATTAAAAGCTATTGGAGGTTAAACAAATCAAATTGCACAATAAGCTAAAAATTCTTGACATTAAACATTGAAAAAATCGAGGGTATTTAAGTAATTTTATTATTTTAAAAATTATATAAATTCAATAGGGCGAGTATGCTTCATTCTCAAGAATACAGGGGGTTTTATACTAATTAAAAAAATTCAGGGGATTTTGTGCCAATTAAAGTGAATACAGGGGGGTAAATTGCATTTTACGCCTAATTTTTTTCAATTATATATTTGCTTAGTTTGAATATTTTTAGTCGTAAACTTGTATTAATTAATTATATATTTTTTTAATTTGAATATTTTCATATTAAATTAAAACAAGTTTATTTTATATATTTTTTTTTCATATGAAAGTAGTAAATTTAAACTAGTAATCGATAAATGATCCAGAAACAAATTTAGTAGTAATAATTGCAGCGGAAGAGATAATTTCAAATAAAAAACTGATTTTATTGGGAATTCTTTAGAGAGTGTGTCATATATACTTGGAAAACTTAATGAGTCTAGTTTCAAACAAAAAAATTGGTTCGCAAAAAGAAAGCCTGTAGAATAAGTTATAGATTTTTTATTAAAGGATGCCAATGAGGCAATTTGGTTAAAAATATGAATAGTTGAAAAAATATGAATGATCAAGAATGCTTTCATATAGGCCTGTTAAAAATATTCGAATGTCTATTTGACTGTCAGTATCCGTATTTCAAATTAGCGGATATTATCCACATAAAAAAATAGTCGGATATTTCGTATTTGTATCGATTGCCTAAAATTTTGGATATGGATATGGTAGTATCCACATCGAGATATTTGCATAAAAAAATTATTCTCATTTTTACAGAATTTTAGATATAATTATTTATATAAATAATATAATGTATATGTATTAAATTATATATAAAAATAAAATTTAAAAATTATACATTGTATATTAAAACTTTCGGCTATACTAGAATATTTGAAATGATTTTGCTCGTGAACTTTAGTTTTTAGGCATTAATATAATAAATTCAGATATATGAAGTCACAAATTCAAATGTAGTATAAAAATTGAGAATAATGGATACAATTCTCGATATTATATTTGTATCCTGACTATTAAAATAGATATCGGATATTCAAATATTAGATCGAGATCCGAGGGATATACGTAGATATGGATATTTATTTTCAGTATTGATAAAAATTGAATTCACATTTGAATATCCGAATTGATATGGTACTTTCATAGAACCAATGGGTCTTGAGTACAATAGAGTAGAACTCAATGAATATTAATATTATAGGATAGACCCTATGGGTCTTAATACCCATTGGGTAGAGTAGAGTATAGGGTCTTACTATATGGATATTTTAGGGTATGGGTGTGGATAAAGTAATACCTTACCCATTTACAGGTCTAATTTAATCCTGTTAGACAGTGTTAAGGTTAATCTCCTCTTTGTCATAATAATGTCAGGATTCTTTGAAAACCAATTCCTAAGTTAAGCCAATCTATAGAGGTCCATTTTAATTGGAAATGACAAAATGGGCCAATCTGCCTCGCTCCCCACGGGTTAGATTTAAACAGGACGTAAATGTTCACCCAATGGTTGGCGGGTTAAGAAGTGGCCAGCCAGCTTGCCTCACCCGTGGGAGGTTGTCGGGCCGGCCTGCGGGTCGATTTGTAATATATTTTTTCTTTTTTCTTTTTTATCCATTTTCCCTTATCATTGTCAATCCAAATAAATTACAATCACAATGGTTTAGATGAGGATGATTGAGTGTAAGTGAAAATTATTATTCAATATGTATCCCAAAAATCACAATCTTACAAATCATGGTTTTGCTATTTCCTTACTTTAAAAAAATTCAAACCACAACTTGTTAAAGCCAACACAATTAACTTAATTATAATAATTGAATATTTTGAAATCTATTCTACACACACGTGATATTCACTCATTATTTATTGTTAAATTTTTAAAAATAAAAAGGTCAACCCGCCCTGCTACGGGTTGAGCCATTGCAACCCGCCCGTTAAATGGGGTAAGTTAATTAACCAAACTTCAAAACGGGTTGGAATTACCAACCTGTCCCATCAATTTTGGCAGGTTAAACAGGTTAATCTAATGGATGGAACCCGTTTTGCAATCTCTCATTTTTAATGTTGAAATATTGTAGAATTTGCACATTTTCTAGGGACAGTTATCGCAACACCTTTTAAAACTTGAATAATTATCATTGCACCCCTACTGTTGGTTCATTTGACAGATAGTTATCTCAGCTAAGTCCTTGAATAATTAACAAATCTTTCTTTTGCTGCAACGCCTGAAATTTTTTTTTCCTATGTTTTTACAGTAAAATAATTCTATTTTTTTTGCCAATAAGTTGTGGTATTTTCACCTATGGCGATAATTAAAAGGGATAATTACCTTAACACCTCCTAAAATTCAGTATAATTGCCAAAATACTTATTGAAATTTGGACAATTACCATTATACCTCCTATTGTTAATTCAATAGACAGGTAGATGCCCTAGCCAGATAGGGAGTGTAACTGTAACTATACATAAATTAAGGATATACGATATCAATTATACATTCTGCTGAAATAGCGATATGGGGTATAATGATAATTATTTAGACTTTAGGTGGACATTTTGATAATTATGCCAAACCTTAGGGGGTGTTGAGGGTACTATCCCTAATTAAAATAAGGGGGGTTATAAATGCAGAGCAATAATTGCTAATGCAGAGCAATTGAAATTTTTTTTTAAAAATTGTCATCCCCTATAAGTGAGAATTTTTTGAAAAATTAGTGTAAATGGCATAAATTTCAATATTTTTAACATGAGTTAGCCAAATTACGAGCAAAATTCTTTTAGTAGTGAGGTAATAAGATGAATTTGAAATAAAAAATTGAAAAAAATGAGGATTTGAATTTTTTTTTTTTCAAATTGCGCCTCCGGCGGGCGTATAAAACACACTATTGCACCCGCGGGAGGCGCAATAATGTGTACTTTGCGCCTAGAACAGGCGCAATTAAAGAAAATTTAAAAAAAAAAAAAATTGCGCCCGGCGCAGGCGCAATTCATCAGAGATTGTGCCCGGTGCGGGCGCAATTTAAAAAAAAAATAAAATAAAATTTTAAAAAAATATTTTATTTTATTTGTTTTAAATATCTTATTAATTATTGGTACAATATTCAGGATTTAGAAATGTTTGAAGAAGTGGATTACAACGCTTATTTTATAACGAATCAAACGTTTGGTAGCAAAAACGAATTGAAGGAATGGGCTAAGGCTACTGCGCGAGAGTATAATATGTTTTTTATTGTACAGTCATCGCGTAGATGAAATATATATATCTCGTGCGAGAGATATGGTAAAGGAAGGGTGATTCGAGCAAATATAGATGTGGAGAGCCGAAAGTTTACTGGGAAGAAAAAATACAAATGTCCTTTTATGTTAATAGGACACATGGAGAGTGAGGATGTGTGGCGAATATCAGTATCAAATGGAAAGTATAATCATCCTCCAGCGACGTATTACCACAGGCATTCAATTGTGAGTAGACTGACCCAAGATCAATATGAAGTTACCAAGACATTGACTAAAAGTCATGTTAAACCAAAGAAAATTTTGGATCACCTTAGGTGAGAGGATCCTACTATCCAAACTTCTTTGAAGCATATATATAATGCCAGAACTAAAATGAAGGCAGAGGCCCTGGGTGGATGTACAGTGATCCAGCATCTCATGCAGAATATTACTCAAAATGAATACTTACAGTAGCTTCGCGTTGATCCGACAGGTAATGAAATAATTGATCTTATTTTTGCCCACCCACGATCCATCGAGTTGCTGAGAGTATTTCCATACATATTGCTGATGGATACAACCTACAAGACTAATAGGTATTGAACTCGTACTATTAAATTATTTTGTTAATAATTTATTTTTTCATGGTTTGTATGCAACTATTTAATATTTAAATGTGTTTGTAACAGGTATAAGATGCCTCTACTGGAGATTATTGGAGTGACTCCAGTGGGAAAGAATTTTAACGTAGCAGTTGCTTTCATGAGAAATGAATCGGAGGAGCATTATAGTTGGGTTTTAAATAATTTAAAACAAATTTTTAGCGGGGGCATCCTACCCAACTGTATTGTTACAGACAAAGAGTTGGGACTCATGAAGGCACTGGATCGAATATTCTCAAAATCATATCATCTTCTCTGTCGTTTTCATATTAATAAAAACGTTCAGTTGATGGCAACAAAGTTCGTGGGTGGGATCAAAGGTTATGGCATTAATTTTTCTGGTCGTCCTTGGAAGACGTTGATTAATTCTCTTACTGTTGAGGAGTACGACACCAACTACAAGCAAATAATGTGGGATTATCAACGCTGCCCACTATTGTTAACATATTTGAACGATGTTTGGCTCATACATAAGGAGAAGTTTGTTCGAGCATGGACCGACCATGTTTTTCATCTTGGTAACAGGACCTCGAATAGGTAATTTGATTTACTTAGTTTTATTTCATTTATAGGACCCATAAAAGATTAATGTTAAGCAGTTTATTATTGCTTCTCACCAGGGTGAAGAGTGCACATTCATTTTTAAAAACATGGCTCGGCTCGTCTACCGGAGGATTTGACACTGTATAGAGCCAGATACACTCCCACATTGAGTCTCAAATCAATAAGATTTTGGCCGAATTTGCAAAATTTTCGAAAATACGAAAACATGTGATTTCGTATCGGTGTTTTCAAGCACTCAATGGAGCGGTGACACACGA
>JACFYI010003797.1:303884-315601 GCA_014898755.1 Handroanthus guayacan
CCCAATCTAAAACTTCTAGTCTTTTGTTTTTTTGTTTCTTTGTTGATAAGTACCTTTACCAATTAATATTTGTTTCATGTACTTATGAAATTTCAAAATTTTATGTTAATGCAAATAGGAAAAAACTTTAAGAGACTATACAATCTGTCCTATCCCAAAAGAGAAGGAAAAAAAACAAAAGGGAAAAAAAGGGAGGAAGAATACTATAGTATCTGGAGACTAGGACAAAATCAATTGTACGTAGTTGGATTTTACCATACAGAAGCAATGCAAATACAGTCCACTTTCTGTTCTCTTTGGCTGTCATCACTTTAGGACAGTAGTGTTTTTTTCACTCACAGGCTTCAGGACAAGAATAAGAAAACCTATGAAATTTGAATAATCTTGAAAAGGAAGGAGACTAGGGCTAGCCTTTTACGATTTGGACAAGGTCACGACAGCAATGGCACACGGTTTATTTTACAAACAGTTTATGGTTTTCTGATTGGATAATTACCTCAACACCACCGAAGATTTGATCTAATTACAAAAGGAAAAAAAAGATTTGATAAATTATAATATACAATAGTCTCTGTACATTATAGTTAGACACATAAAAATATACGTGTTAGTGAACCAAGCTCCAAGAAATTTGCAGGTTCAAGCGCGAAGAGCTTTTTTTTATGTGTTCAAGCTTGAGCTTGAATGAGAGGAAGAGCTCAAAATATCAATTATTTGTAGTTGTTGAATTTTTTTAAAAGTTATTTAATATTTATTTATTTATTTTATATTTATTATTCATGAGTATAAAATATGTAATATATAATTATATATTATACATAGTATATAATTATCAAACAATATATAAATGTAATTAAAAGCTCGTTAATAGGCTTGCGAGCTCGTGAATAACTATTTTTTCGAGATTGAGTTGAACTTAATTCAAGTTAGCTCGCAAGTTTGCTCATCAAGCTCAACTTGTTTGAAACCCCTATATAAAAATATAATTAATTGATTGAAACATAAGTAGGTCGTTGTTAATTTAATGACAAGAAGTACCATTGTAATTTATCAAATCACTACGAGGTGTTTTTCTAATTATGTCAAATCTCATGGGGTGTTTTTCAAATTATATCAAATCTCGTGGGGTGTTGAGATCGTTACACCTTTCCTAATTTTTCCAAGTAAAAAACGTATCTCTACCTATGCAGGTTTAATCTTGGCATGAAGTCTCCTGTTCACACCCTTAGAATAAGGTTCGACATAACTATAGAAACTTGTAATTTGAAACATTACAGTAATACCCTATTATTATTAACTAAGTTGATAAATTACTTAACAAAGTCGGTGAAATATTATAATTAAACTCCCTAAAATACATAATATATTAACTAAATAGTTGCTAGTAAATTTCTTGTCAATCTAATGATAAAGGGTGTTATTATAACTCTCTAAACTATGTAAGGCGTTTTTATAATTATACTAAATGTAAAGGAGCATTGAGCTAAATTATCCCTATTCAAATTGCTTCTTACTAAATGTGGAACTGCTGACCAGTGTCAACTTTTTTTAATTAGTTTTAGGACCTCTAAATTCTTGTAGGTGGGTCCCCAAGGCCCAAGCCATTATCTGACTGATCTCTTTGGACTTTTCTCCTAATAAAAATAATTTAGGGGTAATTGTCTCGAAACCTAAAAAATTTGTCATAATTATCATTACACTTCATGTGATTTAGGCAACTATTATTATATCACTGTGTATTGCAATAGACCCAATAAAAGTGTAACAAATATTATAAGTAAATCCTTTACAGTTAGAATTACTAGAAGCCTTTTGATAATTACTATCACACCCCATGTGCATCATAATAGACCCTGTGAATGTGTAACAAATATTACGAGTAGATCCCTATAATTAGATTAACTAGGAGCCTATTTGTAATGTTTGTTACACTAATAAAGGTTGTAATGATATATAATTATCCAAATTATTGGAAAAATTTTTGATAATTACAACAAACTTCAAGCATTATTGAGGTAATTATCCCAATAAATTATTGACTACGTTTTGCCTCAAAACTTTTTACATGGAATAAGCTGAAAGCCATCAGCGGAGCAACTTTTGCTATCCAAATTTAATTTGTGCAATATCTTGTAGAAGTTGGTCTCGCAGAAGGCTTTAAGCAGAAGCTATGACTAGCTTTTCTTGCTATGCTATCACCATAACCACTGCACTTATTTGAGTGAAAAAAGCACAAATGTCAATGCATGATAAGAATGGAGCCTTGTTGGAGAATTTATAGACTTCTTTGGCCTCATAGTTAGCCCTAAAAGCAAGCCTTATGGGATATAAAATAATCAATTAGGTCTATCCGTTATTTTAATTAATGTTTCATTATAATTACATGCCGAGTGTGTAAAATATTTTTTTATAAATAACCGTACACATGCTTGACCAAATTATCGACACCATTAATAAAAAGCGGCTACATATACTCTTAGCCAGATTATTCTTCGCGTTCAAAGTTAACTATCTATTTCCAAGTTAATGAGAAAATGTCACTTTTCGCTACCATATCTGCAATTGAGCTTAGAGTAAGATATATTGGTTTTAAGATACACACATTTACTACAATAGTACAATATTTATTATTGTTTACTCACCAAATTTTATTATTTTTCGTCTTGGACTGACGTAAATTTTGGATAATTTTTGTCATACCATCTTGGGCACCATAACTGTTTTTGATGCTTTCAAGTTGAGATCAATTCATACTTCATTCTCCGACTACAAGAAATCTCAATACTCAAAGCAAAATCAATAAATTCTTAAAACAACATTAAATTCTTGTGCCCAATTACCCTTATTAATTAATGCCAAAAGAAAACTCTTGACTTGAGAGAAATAAATTAAAGGGATATGATGACATGATAAAATATTAAAGTTGTCAATTGACTACAGATAACAAAACTTTACCTCCAATCTTCTGTTAATATGACAATGACACCACACCTAGAGAAAGAAAAATGGTTTTATTACAACATGTTTGTCTGCAACATTAGTGGATTAAAGTATATTAATGAAACAGTAATCTCAAAAAATCATTTTTCACCTTTCAGAGGAAACCTACAGTACTATCAAATTCTTACAACCCCTTTAATTTCCTTCCAAACTTTCACCTAAGAAGCAAACAAAAACAACCCCATTTCTTCTCATGGGGTGGCTTCATTCTCTTCTATCCCCTTTGAAGAAGTTCTTGGGCAGGCTCAGGGCAGCAAAAAGAACTCGAAATTTCAATCAGAATTGTACGTATATTTAATTTAATATTCTGGGTTTTACTTTTATTTTCATATTATTACAGGAATTATATGCAGTGTTTGATTTTATTTGCCTCTGTTTTTTTTGTTTTAGGCAGAGGAATATATGTTTTGTATGAAGATGTAAAGTCGTGTTCCTGTGAAGATGTGCACGCTTTATGGACATTGCTGGTTGATTCTGATGCGAAGTTGTCTTAGCATTTGGTTGTCGGAAGGAGTGAGAGAGATAAATGGCTGTTTTTCAGCTATATATATGTTTTCTTAATGTTCTACATTTCACTTCCTTTGGTTTGGGGGGTGAAAACTTTTATCATGTAGTGTAAAATAAATGGTTTAAAATGGCTATTAATGGAGCTTGTACATAGTTTCTGCACAAACCATTTTCATAGATTTCTTGACATGATTTTTTTTTTTTTTTGGGTCTTTTTTGGTTGTTGATCACTTGGAACATCTTATAACGCGTTTTTGGAGCTTAAATATTTATTTTTTGAAAAAATTTCTAGGCCTAGCATTGCATGTACTAAAAGAGTTTAAGCAATTTTCACAGCTGAAAACTGATGTTAACAAGAAATAGTAGTAGTGGAAAGTCTTTTGCTACGCTTTCACATGATTATGTTTCATACTTTTTGTGAGGATAGTTAAAAATCTATAATGGCAGACAACCGTGGCGAAGGTTTTCACATCCGTATAGATAACAAGAAAATATTATCATCGTATTAATTTTGGGTTTTTGGCTACTACTTTCATTACAACTATCATATTTGGTTTATTAGTTACTATTTTTACCATAACTGTTCATATTTTAGTTGCCAAAATTCAATTATTATATAGTGGTGTCATTTTTTTTTGTTGGATTTATTAAATAATGGAGATGAAAAGGAAAACTCAAAAGTTTTGTGGATAATGCATAGAAGATAAATCGTTACGAGTCTAAAAGAGAGGTTAGTTGTAATCCATGAGCACAACATGTACATATTCCATAAAAATGGGATCAATCTTATTTAAAAATAAGTTGTTGAATTGTTTTTGACACTTTAGAGCTTATATGATATTAATAATAATAATTTTATAATGAATATGGTTAAAACTAAAATAGCATACAAAAATTTTAAAAATAAGTTAAGGAGGCTTTTAATTATTTCAAAAGAGTTTATAAAATTCCATCTTGTTTTGGAATCGTAGAAGCTCTTCCCTGTAAGAAATTATTACATATTTCATAACGCCTTATAAAATTATTTTGAATAACTTATAAACTTGCCCACATATCTTTGTCGCATAGCTTAGAACTTGAGATCAGGGAAAAAGAAGACATCAAAATCAATTCAAATAAAATATGGTAGGTGGTTAAAAAGATAGTACTATGCCATATTACAATCATTCTCATTCTCACACGAGAAAAATGATAGTGACATATGAGTATAATTACCTCAACACCCCATAAAATTTAACTTAATTATAAAAACATTATTTATAGCTTAGAAAATTACAATAATAATAATTTCTATGCATTATAATTGGACACCCTAAAAGCGTAATTAGTAATTGACTGAATTATTACAAATAAACTTTTTGTTAATTTAACAATAAGGGAAATTATTATACATGAGATATTAATTTCAGCCTAACTTCAGGGCATTTACGAAACTATACCAAACATATATAATATGTAACAATTTACATGCAAAAATTTAGGAGTTTTTTCATTGTGAGAGGTTTCATTTTTTTATTCTTTTTTCTGTTATTCTAACTTCTTGGTAAAATTTAGAGCTTCAATTATTGGTGATTTGATTTGTGTTGTTACATATTTCTCTATTTTGCTTTTGGGATTGTGCTGACTGACTATTACCCTTTTGGGCTTTGATCAAATTATTTAATTAAAAAGATTACGGTAAAAGTACGTAATTAGTGAAGTAATTAATCAAATTATTTGGCGTGATTTTGAAGTCAGCTTAATACTCTGCATCAGGGGTACGTCAGGGTTATTCTGCATTCAATTATTCACATTTCTATAGGGTTATTCTTCTTCCTCCTCCTCCTCCTCTTCTTCTTCTTCTTATTATTGTTATATAATAAATAAAAAAAATGTGTTAAAAGAATAAGCTAAAACCACTTTCATGTTACTGAAAAATGGATCGATTCCCACGTAATGGAGATTTGAGTGGTGCTCTGATTAAGAGGCTGTTTAGGCGACCCTACAGGTTCTTCAAAACATCTTAAACATGTTTAAGATCCTATAAGATGTTAAAAACGTTCGGTAGAATTCTTTGCATATGATCTTATTAGTTCTCAATTAATATGTTAGGATTTTATAAGCATTTTTTCGAAATAAGTGGTTGTTATTAATCAAAGCCATTAACAAATTTAGAGGAAAAGTGAATAAGGAGACTTGAGCTTCCTGAAATTCAGGAATCAGATAAGGGAAGGAATAAGAATACATGATATTTTTAGAGAATGACTTACTCTGGATCTTCTATTTCAATTCATGTTCTATCGCCTATTCTATTGCATGAAGACATCTCAATTCTCAATTGGGCTTGTGTTCTAAACATTTTGCCAACTTGAGTATGCTAAGCCAATTCTTCGGAAACACGAGAACAATCTTAGCTTATTTCATTACACCTTCGGTTTTCCGTGGATGAGGTCTTTCAGAGGGGGTAAAACACAATTACCCCATTTTTATTATTTTAAAAATAAAAATAAAATCTCGAGTTTTGAATATTAATTTCACTTTCAAAATAATGATGAGAGCGTGATTTTATTAATTACTAAATAAATTTTGTGAAATATTTTACCAAACTTTTATTTGTTTATTTGTAGTAATGATGGATTATTAGGTTAAATACTAGCCCAAACACCACCTTAATTAATGGGATTTCACCTGGCCCTCCTCATTTTTTCACCCTTGTTTTCCCCCACTCCTCTTTTACCATTTACCAATCAAAATCAAATAAAAGATCAGCATTTCACCTAAACCTGCCCCCCATCTTTCAGCCACATTGTTATTTTCATTTAAATTTATTTATTTTTTTGAGGATACATCCACATTGTTAGAGCACAGTTGTATATTTTCCAAAGAAGATTTTGGTTGATAATAACTTTTGATGACTAAAACAAGTTCTGAGTTATATTTGCCTCTAATAATATCTTTTCCCAATACAATTTTTTTTTTTGAGTTTTGGAGTTTTATGGATTGATGGAATATATCCCACAAACTCTAAGAAACTTGTCAAATATCATGGGAGATCTTAGATCTTGAAACCTCTTTAAAAAATTAATTAAGGCAATATTTGAATATGTTTTTGAAGTGTTCTGGGAAACAATACTTGGAAAATGATGTTTCGCAAGGGGATTTGGGGAATATGATGGATGCTTGTTTATAATTGGATGATAGGTAAAAATTATTTTGAAAATGAAGTAATGTTTGATTGTATTTTGGGAAGAGAGAATTTTTATGGTAAATGTTAAATCAATCACTTTTTATCTGCTTAGTGAGAGAAATTTGATTTAATAATGTATTCACATGTAATTATAATTATAAAATTTATACATAGAAAGAGTTAATAACTGGATATGATTGATATATATATGTATGTAAATTTACATATTTGCCTGGGGAAATGAAGTAAAGCATGATAAACTTGATATTAGTAATAAGTTACCTAGGGTTTTTAATATATTTGCCAAAATAATTTTGTCCCAAAACACTCATCCATTTTGTTTATGTTTTGCAGAAGAAAATGATTATGGAAAATGTAAACAAAAAAAATTTAAAGAATTCATACTTTATTTTAAAGACATTGAAGTCCTTCCAGTTTAATCATATTAATTAGAAAATTGATATTACTAATGTGTTACAAAGTTTTGAAATGTTATTTATTCGAACGCTTCAACAATTCTATTTAAAATAAAATCTAGCATTTTTCTATAAATATAAGAATCTAACATTTAATAAGTTGCAAAAATATCATATAACATGTAAAAGTTTATAAAATCCTTTAAATATGATCAACATAACACTGTCTTATTTTGAAAAGATATAAATTTATTTAAAAAAATAACAAAATTATTTTGATATTCTTTAAATTTTCTATCATCTTATAACATATTTTTTGAGGTTTTGTATAACAAAATCATAATTTTTTTTTTCAACCTACCATTTGTAACAAGAAAGAAAAATCAATGTGAAGAAGATGTAACTTACCAATGATAAGGATGGCTTTGGAGTAGAGATGGGGCTTTGATGTTTTCTTCTAGTTGCCCAGTAGGGGTATAAGGTGAGCCGAGCCGGCTCGCGGATGGCTTTGGAGTAGAGACGGGGCTTTGATGTTTTCTTCTCGTTGCCCAGTAGGGGTGTAAGGGCTCGACTCGAAGTTAATCGAGCTCGAGCCGAGCCTTAATGAGCTCAAGCTTGCCATCGAGTCGAATTCGAGCTCTAATAGACTGGCTTGAAGGCTTGTCAGCCGGCTCGCGAGCTTGGACTATTATAAAAAAAAAAATATTATATATAATATATAAAACATATATAATATATAAATATTTATATTAAAAATAAATATAAAAATATATATTAAAAACATATATATATTATATTACATTAAAAAATGTATTTTTAATATTTAATATAGTATATATTATATGTATTAAAAAAATATATATAAAAAATGTATATTAATTTTTTTTTAACAAGCCTGTCAGGTTCGATAAGGGCTCGAGCTCAGATTTCTAGACTCGATCAAGCTCGAGCTTGACAATTTTGTAAACAAGCCGAGCTCGAACTTGAAATTTCGAGCTTGGCTCGAGCTGGCTCGTTTACAGCCCTATTGCCCAGCCATCCATTCCAAAGGAAAATTAGAAAGGGGCACAAAGTTTGCATCTTTTGCAACCAAACTTGTTGGCTTGCAAGCCTTTTTGGTTTATTTCTAAGGCGTACAAGGAGTTTAATTTTGCGGCACATAATTTGGTCAAATGGGTCTATTTTGTTATGTTGATTTGGCTCTGTCCCTTTTCACAAATTCCAATCAAATTGGTTTTGTGATAAGAGACAGAGTCAATTTCGCTTTTGTGCCATGATTGACTAAAATTTGCATGAAACTTACTCATCCATTTTTTGCATCTTTATTCACCGGCAATGAAGGAAATTTAACATACTAGTTAATTGGGCTATTTACTAAGCCCCCAATTTTTGTTAGTTTCTATAACCCTCATAAATCTATTTATACAAGGGCTTTAAGGTTAGGCCCGCCTTTACATACATGCAAAATAAGTACTAGGTTGAAATGGCTTAAAATAACCCAAACCATCATTTTTTGTTGAAGTGAACGTGGCTCATGCAAGTTCAACTTCAATCTATATATGTTTAGTCAGTTTGAAGTCAACAAAACCCTAACATTAATAAGATAAATAGTTGAACATTATTGTTAATTTGGTTATTTATGAACCAAATTATAATTTTTCATAAGTATTTTCAACTAAGTAAATTTTTATTATAGTTTTTGTATTCTTTTTTTATTCTAACAAGACAAATTAAGATAAAACATTATGTTGTGGTAAATTTTAATTTTGACTCTGTCCTGTGGTAATGGAGATGAGATGATGGCCTGTTGAAAGAGATTAGGCCTTTTAAAGCCCAAAACTAGAGCCCATTGAGCCCAAATGAAGACAAAACCCTAGGGTTAAAGCCTTACCCTCTTTCAGAGCAGAAACACGTCACGAGCAGAAAGTCACCACTGAGCTTCTGAAGAGCAGCGGCATTAAGCGGCGGCAATCGGCGTGAATCTGCTTAAAGAATACCGTAATTGCACGATTCCTTCTTTTCTTGTATATAATCATGTGAATTATGAGTAGTCATGGTTTAGATTGAGATTGAATTGAATCAGTCCATTGTCTTTGCCTTTTTTACAGGAAAATGGCGGACAAGGCAGTAACTATTAGAACGAGGAAGTTTATGACAAATCGTCTTCTCTCTAGGAAACAATTCGTATGGCTTTTAATAATTAATTTTTTGTCCATTTTTCTACTTGATTGATGATTGAAATTGTTTTTCCTCTCATTGTCATTCATATTCCTCTTTCCGATTGCGGTTCTGTTTTGTAGGTCATTGATGTGTTGCATCCAGGAAGGCCTAATGTTTCTAAGGTCTGATCTCGTCTAATATTTTATATTTTATTTTATGTTATTGCGAAGTTCTGTTTCTCTTTGGTTTTTCTGCTTTATTGTATTTTATAGCTATATGACCCTGCATGAATATATTGGGTTGAAGAAAGCTTACCCTACTTGTTACATAAGAGTATTTTGGGTATTATATTTTTCTCAAAGAAAAAAAGATTCAGAAAACATAGGCCATATAGGAGAAAGTTTAGTAGATGGAGCAAGGTAGTCGCTGCCTTAACAGTTGCTTTATAACATGTAAATTACTTAATGCATTTATTACCTGCATGAGGAAATGTTCTGTTTTGTTTTACTCCAAATATGGAGCAAATTTGTACTCAGTTTTCTTTCGATTCAAATGAATAAATAGCGGGATTGTGTATAGCAAAATCTGTTATCGGTATTGTTTTTAATAGATATGTTTTCGGTGGAAGAGATTATTAAGTTGTGTAGGAGCTTTGCCACCTCTTCTCATTTGTACTTTGTAATTATTTTGAAGGCCGAGTTGAAGGAGAAATTGGCGAGGATGTATGAGGTTAAAGATCCAAATGCCATCTTTGTGTTCAAGTTCCGGACCCACTTTGGTGGAGGCAAATCTACTGGTTTTGGATTGATTTATGACTCCGTTGAGAATGCGAAGAAATATGAGCCAAAATACAGACTTATCAGGGTAATTTGTCTGTTCATATAATCATTCATATTTATGTTTTTCTCGCATTGATATTTGAAATGCTTGTCAAATTGCTTATGAATAACTAAGCTTGTTTAGTTTGGTATTATGTAATGCTATAACTTAAATGTTGAGCAGCTGGTCACTTAGATAGTGTCTCTTTTGCGATGGTTTATTTTTACTTCTCTGTTCTCTGTTTTGTAATGAATTTCTATTGGCAGCCAAGGTTCTTGACATCTTGTTAACATGGTGGTTTCTTCTTTTCTGCCTAGTAACTTGGGTATCTGTCCTGTAGTACATTCTGTTGTTTTGTTCTTTGCGACTATAGGTTCTATTTCCTTCTGCTTTGACTGATTTTTAGCTAGTGATGGTGAGAGTTGCCTTGCGATTTTTGTAAATATTTTCAGCCTTTCAGATCATTTGATCAATGTGCTCAAATTATTGTGTGAATGAAATGCATGAAAATTAGTATTGTTCTGAAATATAATGCTTAGTGGAATTTTTTTCATGACTTGGCAAATATTCGCATTTATTAGTTACATGTCTGACAAATATCTGGAAACTTCATATGCAGAATGGTCTGGATACCAAGGTTGAGAAGTCAAGGAAGCAAATGAAGGAAAGGAAGAACAGAGCAAAGAAAATCCGTGGTGTTAAGAAGGTAAAACATTTCTGCCTTTGTGACCGAGTTTCTGTCCTATATATTATCTGTTTTACCCCTGGACTGATAATTTTCTTACTGTATTGTCTTGCAGACCAAGGCTGGTGATGCTGCCAAGGCTGGCAAGAAGAAATAAGTTATTTAGGATTGTGCTATTTTGGTTTCAAAATTGTGATGATTCTCATATGACCCTTTATTTTTTGCTTTGCTTTTAGTTAATTTAAGGTCCTTATTTAGTGTTAAATTGGCACAATTTTGTGGATGCTACCAAGGCTTGAACTCATGTTTTAGTTTCATTTTATCTTCATGTTGGAGAGAAGTTTCATATCGGACATTGCAGTTGCCTACTCCTGAAAATCTCTTAGTACTGAACAAGTATTGATGAATGAGATTATAGGATCCTCCATTATACGCTTTACTGTTTTTGCCGGGGAACACGGTGCTTCGGGTTGCTATATCAGATTAGTTGCCTCGTGTAGCGGCTTTATTTAGCTATATTCGTTGAAGTGGTTTAATCAACTAAGGGGTTCTTGAGGGGCATTTTGGATTCTTTATTCTATTTTATGTTTCATCTCTTATTTCATTGCATGAATTTAAGTCAGCCTATATGTATTTATAAAGATGTACTTAATACACTTAGCATGAATTGTATTGGAGATGAAATTTTATTTTGGAATGGAAAATTCTAATTGCTTTTGTGAGGGTTAAAGAGCGGATGGGACTATTTTGCAATTCATTGTAGCATTTTTGTATTTTCTATTATTAGTAGTCGCCTGGAGATCCGTTTTCAGAATGACATTTAAGGCCTTAAAAGAAAAGAAAGCTTGCTGATTGTACTTGAGAATTAATAGTGTGGTCTTTTAATTTGAGGGGGTCCAAAATAAATGTGGCTAATTCAATATAACCTACAGAAAAGCACCTTATTTACTTGCCCGCATTTGAT
>JACFYI010003797.1:325297-336132 GCA_014898755.1 Handroanthus guayacan
CAATATTCTTGATTCATCCAGTTACACTAACGCTATATTCATACAGGAAAAAGCTATACATGTAAAATCCAAAACTATATCGTAAAACCAAGTACCAACACAATACCTTGATTAATAGAGTTACAATAATGCCATCTTCGTAGAGCAAAAAGATATAGCATTAAAAACCAAAACTATATCCGAAACGCATAAAGCTATTTTGTCAAAATGGAACACTAGTTTATAGACATCAAAGACGTAACACTATACAGAAAGTCATCCCATAAAACTATATTGTTAGAAGAGAGCTATATGTCCCAAATAGAAAGCGTAAGTCAATAGACTACCACTATAGTGTTATCATGTAAGCTAGACCGCTAACGGAGAAAATAATATCCTAATTATCTCGCTCACTTGAAATACCAGAAAACTATACTTATAGCTTGTAATGCTATACTACTAATTGCTAACACAATATTCTTGATAAGTAGAGTTACAATAATGCTATGTTCGTAGGCCGAAAAGCTATACACTTAAAGACCAATTTATATAAAAAAAAATACATAAAGCTATTTTGCCAAAATGAAACACTAGTTCATAAATGTCAAAGAGCTAACACTATATAGAAAGTTGCCCCATAAAATTATATTATCAGAAGGGAACATTATGTCCCAAATAGAAAGTGTGTCGATACACTACCACTATAGTGTTATCCTATATGCCATACCGCTAACAGGAAAACAATATCTTAATTATCTCGCTTTACACGAAGTACCTCGTAGCTCATAATGCTATATTAATAAGCACTGATTAACACAATATCCTTAATTATTAGAGTTAAAATAACACTATATTCGTAGAGCGAAAAGCTATGTACGTAAAGCCAAAAACTATATTGTAAAACTATAACACTACAACATGTGTGGATAATGAAGCCGCATCCTTAATTTCTAGAGTCGCATGCACCACATAACTTGGACACTTAAAAATATGATGGAGGGAGTATAAAATATATTCCATATATTATAAAATCCCTTTTCCTTCCTAAGAGTATGAGGAGATGTCTTGTAATAATAAAGCTCAATTTCCTAAGCATGGGTGATTTTAATTCCAAAATACAACATACAATTAACTTTTCAATACAACTTTTAAGTGCAAAATAACGTAATAATACATGAAAATTTTCCCTTAATTATCTCCAATCAAATGAGAAAAATATAAGCAGAATCAAGGAAAAATTAAGTTGAAGATATTATTAACCCGAAACAGTGTTGACCAAGTTACTAATTAGTTTTGCTATGTATATGTACGCTATTCCTTAATTGTTAATTTACACACAAAAATATATCAATATTTTATTTTACAATATTATTATTATATATACCGGCCATTTTAATTATTTACATTATTTAAATACCATCAAAGTGAGTAGCATCAAATTAAATTAGTGCCCAAAAAAATGGTAGAATAGAAGGGATCGACCTATGATAGTTTCAATACTCCAAGTTCCAATCCTCAACTAATTTCAAATTTCAATTAATTCTAAGTTATGCATCAAATTATCTCCAACAATCACATCCATTCACACTCTGCGTACACTTATATATATATATATACATACATATGCCTATACGTAGTCTATACGTGTACATGCATGCATGAGTGATTGATTAACGTTTAATCCATGGCGCCGCACGATCTTTGATGCA
Organism: Handroanthus guayacan; assembly: GCA_014898755.1. Taxonomy (NCBI): domain Eukaryota; kingdom Viridiplantae; phylum Streptophyta; class Magnoliopsida; order Lamiales; family Bignoniaceae; genus Handroanthus; species Handroanthus guayacan. The sequence continues at coordinate 326,986 of JACFYI010003797.1, forward strand.
GTAAATCTCCATAATTACATTCATCACCACTAATTATTTACTTTTACTATGGATGTCTTCGTATTTTCTCGTATAAGTGATACTCTAAGTATTAATACAATATCCTTGATTTATGGAGTTTCCATAATGATGGATTGGTAGATAAAAAAATTATACCATTTAAATCCTAAATTTTATTGTAAAGCCATGAAGCTATTTTGCCAGAACGGAACCCTATTTCCGAAATATATAATCCATAACACTATATAGACTAGGGGTGAGCACGGGACGGGACGGGACAAGTCGAGATTTTGCATGTCCCGGTCCCATCCTGGTTTTGATTCGTGTCCCGATCCCAGTCCCGATTTTGACTTGTCCCTGTTTTGTCCTGTTCCGAAAAAATTGGGACGGGATCAGGACGCGGCTTATTAATTATGAGCTTTAAAAAAAAAAAAAGAAGAAGAAATAAGTCGTCAAACTAAAACTTGAAATCAAAATATTGAATTCTACATTTTTAATGTATCCTACGTGGCATACAACAAAAATACATTTATTATTCCACAACAATAGAGCTCATTGTGTGATTTAAAAACATTGATTTACTGAACTTAATTAGAATAAAGCCAGTCTCAACTCTTAATTGCATAAATATATATATATATATATATAGTATGATAATAATAATAAGGGAAAATTAGGTTCTAAGTTGAAAGATGAAATTGGGCTAAAGGGCTTTAATTTAAAGTTTAAATTGGGCTTAATTTTATTAAAAAAAAAGTGGACCTAATTACTTTTTTCATATTATATATTTTTCTATATAATAATAATAATAATCATAACAATAACAACTAATAAATAAAATTAATCGGGACAGGACGGGACGGTCCAGATTTTTTCACAGTTGTCCCGATCCCGTCCCGATTTTTAATCGTGATAATGATTTTTGTCCCGATCCCGTCCCGATGCTCAATCGGGACGGGATTTTTCCCGATTTTTCGGGCCGGGATAGACCGGGATTGCCGGGATGTCCCTTCCCATGCTCACCCCTAATATAGACAGTCATCCTATAAAAGTACATTGTCGAAAGGGAAAACTATGTCCTAAATACGTAAGGTGTAACACTAAATCTATCATCATTATTTCGTGAAAATCTAGAGTTGTGTCAATAAAATATCTCGTGCACATCAACTACAGCAAGACTATAGGAGTAAAAGTTAACACTATCTAGTTATCTTCTGGAGATTGCAAGACTATACTGTTAGCAATATCATCTTATCGAGAAATAATATTATAGTCGTAAGTTTACATGCCAAATCTATGTTCTAACTCAATTAATTCAAATATAATTCTTTTTTCCTCACTATTAAAACACATTTTGTAAGGTAAAATAAAAATAAAAAGAAATCAAAACAACAAAGGTTGCTTTCTTGACACGTTGGGTTGGCATAATGCATGTAGAGATAGATAATGGGCACCAAAATTAGTTAGGTCATCATGAATGTGGCAGCCCCCCACAGCAACTGTCCGTACGAATTCCTTTCCTTCGACTTAGCTCACTGCTTGCTTCGACCACCCACATCACATTCAGGTACAAATATATCAAATTGTTCAAATTTGGATCAAGTTTCTAGGGGATAGAAAGATAATACTTCCTTGGACGCAATATACGAATAGAAGCAGCCTTTGTTTCCACAAAATCTGCAACACCTCGATGACCTAAAATTAGGAAATTTTAGTACATTCCTCAAAAAAAATCAGCAAATTACAAACTAAAATCAAAGAAATAGTACTTCAATCAACTGGGTAACAATTCTTGTCTAACTTGTTGATATCATTAAAACATTAAATCAGAAATGACATCAACATATTTATTTAGAAAGAACAACATACAACACAAAAGTATTAAAATTTAAACTCTTTACATTTTTATTCATGAGGGATGTGATCATGCAAACAAGATATTTAGAACTGCCTCGATGAGAAGGTGAAGAACGCTGGGAGTTTTTGATATGGGATGCAATATCTAACTTCCTTGTGAGAAAATTTGCAATAAAAGTTAGTCTTGTTAGGCCTGCAGTTCTCAAAAAGTAGGCAAATGCCTAGTTAGTTGCTAGGCACTTCAAGAATAATGCAGCAAAGAAAGATTACAAGGTATGCATACTCCATTGAAAGGTAGTCTCTCCCCTTTTGCCCAATACTCCATGGTTTTACATATAAAAATTTCACAACTAGGACCATCTATTTGTTGTGGACTTTATTCTAGAAAATAAATCTTTCCATCGGAGAGATCTTGCTCACACAGCACACTTTGAAAGTATCAATCTACATGTTGGGAAGTGATGTGAGTATTAATAGCTAATGAGATTGGTTGTGTAATTAATGGCATGAAAAGACAAAATTGTCCTTATATTCAAGAGCTTCTTGCGCAAACACCCTCGGGAAAATTTGTAGTTCACAAAAAAATCTCATCTGTTATTTTTATTAGCAAAGCATGCAATCCAACCAAATTCAACCGAATTAAGCTTGTAAATGTAAACTCAATCAAACAACTAAACTCGATAAAATTCAATGAGTTCATATTCTAATATTAAACCCAACCAACCAAGCAATATCCTAGAATTTTGAACAAGAATAGACTCAAACAAACTCCATTAGAAATCAATATGCCCCTTTATAATGCTAACTTAACAAGCAACATCCAATAAATTCCGATAAGATTAAACTCAACCAAATTCCACAAAAATCAATAAGTTTAAATTTTAATAATAAACCAAGCAACATCCAAGAATTTTCAATGAAATTAAACTCAAACAAAATCAATAAGTTCATATTATAATATTAAACCAACCAAGCAAAATCCGAAAAATTCCAATAAAATTAAACTCCAACAAAATCAAGTAAGTTTGCATTATAATACTAAACTCAACCAAAATCAAGTGCAAATAGTAAGTTCATATTCCAAAATAGACCATCAAACTTCATTACAGCAGAATACACAATGACTTGACTCCAACAAAATCAAGTAAGTTTGCATTATAATACTAAACTCAACCAAAATCAAGTGCAAATAGTAAGTTCATATTCCAAAATAGACCATCAAACTTCATTACAATAGAATACCCAATGACTTGTTTATATTCCAGAATAAACCATAATCAAATTTAGATATCGCTGCCCGAATTAGGATTTAGAAAAAAATATGCCTAACTTGAACTCAAAAATTTGGGATTTGATTTGAGAAGATTTTAGATGAGGGCATTAATGGAAATTTACTCTCGGTGAATTGTAAATCAAGGGTTGGGTGACGTGAGCAAAGTTTAATTAATATAGGGAATATGTTTGTTAATAAAAATAACATAGGAGATTTTTTGCGAATTAGAAATTTCACATAGAGTGTTTATACAGAAAGCTCCTGTAAATAGTAATAAAATATTAAATCCACTAAGATTGAGCTAGATTGCCTCAATATGGAAAGGTAAAATTTCTTTCAATTTGTTGGCTATTTGCGTTTGGTGGAAATACAATGAGCCTCATTCGAGTTTTTTTCTTTTTATCTCTCAAAAAGGAAAAAGAAAGTTTTTTCTTTTTTAAACTTCACATTCTTTGTTTTGCCCCTTTCTCTTTGGGTATGTTTTATGACTATAGTCTAATGCTAAAGATAGAGCATTAACATTAGACTAACATTTATTTAAAAATCGTTATTAATATTGTACGAGATTATTATTATAATGTAAAACATTATTAAAACTTATATCCAGATTTTTAATGAATTGAATTGCTTAATTTCACATCTGATCTATTTATTTTGAATTAAAAATATTTATAATCAAATTTTATTTATTGGATATGTTAGTCAGTTAATGATCCTAAAATTCGGTTACATATTAGAATCAACCCCATTAACAGCCCTAAATTCTGTCTTAGGTAGGTCCACTCTGAAAGCCCAATTTCGAAGCCCATTAAAGCCCACTCGAAACCTAAGTCATCTTGATCTTTAGTTCCAAAACAAATGGACGCAGAAGCAAGTGAGCCCAAGGTTCCAAACTATACAATGGGTACGCCCACAAGTTACTTACAATTTAAATAAAAAAAAACAAAAAACCCAATAAAATAAGAAAATAAAAGATGCTCTTGAGCTATGGAGGCCAAGGCAAAGCAACTACTTGGAAAATGAACTTTGGGACCAACTCAACATTCAAATGCTCACTTGTAAGATGATGATTGTCCAATACATTATTCGTATGATCATCGATGAATATTTCGAACGTGGAATAATATAAAAAAATATATATTCAGAAACAAAAGAATAAAATAAGAAAATAAAAGAAACTCTTGAGCTACGAGGCCAAGGCAAAACAACAATGTAGAAAATGAGTTTTGGGACTCACTTAACACTCAAATGCTCACTTGTAAGATGATGATTGCCTAACATACTGCTCGCATGCTCGGTAATGAACATTTAAAGTGTAGAATAATATGAAATGAATAGTCTAATAATATTAATGGATCTAGCTTTGAGATATGGTTAAAAATGAATTTTGGGCTTAATTCAACTCCAGAAAGCTAAATGAGAATTGTTCAAGACCACATAAAGAGTCCGCAATAGACAATCGTTATACTTTTCTAATATGGGATTCTAATAAATTATACTATGCTTCCCTCTATGTTTTTTGTTCTATTTTATTTTTTTTGTTTTTGTTTTTATTTTTTAAATATACTAGTTGTCCTTAGAGAGGTAAATTTGGTTTTAACTAATTCCTTGTCTAGTTGTTCTATATGCCACATTGCAAATAATAAATAGAAGAGCACATGAATTATATAAAGAAACAAGTCATCTTCTGTGGCACATCCAATTTATTTATATCACATGCATATGCAACCAAGAATCTTCACTACTGAGAGCGACTTATCCTAAGTCTCAAAAAAATTTTAAAAAATAAAAATAAGAAAAGATTAATTTCAGAAATCAGATAAGCAAGATGCGAAAGGGAAAAACAAATTAAAGATTCTCTGGTTTTGTCTGTGTTTGGGACTTAATTATTTATTTTTATTGATTATAATTCATAGTTTGTTTTCATCTTCATCTAAATATTTGTCCTTACTTGAAGATTCTGCCTCCAATCAAGTGCAGGATGGGCAAGATAATAATATTGTAAAGTGACAATCTTCATTTTTTCTATGGGGAAAATTACCTGGAAAATTACATAAAGCATCCCTTCTGCTTTGAATAATTATAATAATATTTATTGCCACTAGTTTAACAGATTAAAAACTTAATGTAAGTTAGATAACATTAAATTTCTAAATTTAAATACACTGAGTAGAACATTGCAAGTATAATCTCTATTTAACTAACAATAAGGGGTGTTATTGATATTTTCCTAATTACTAAGGGGTGTTTATGTAATAAAGTTAAATCCTAATGTATTCAGTTAGTTATCTTGTTATCAAGTGTGTGTATATTATTGATATTTTCAAGAGATAATTACCTCAATACCTCATAGATTTGGCTCAATTATGAAAAAGATAAAAAAAGAAAAAACTAATTTTGGTTTATAAAATTACAATAACACCCTCTCTATATTATAATTAGACTATATGAAATTATAAATACAGACTGTAATATTATAAAGAGGGCCCTTACTATTTTAACAACAGTAAGTGGTACTGTAATTTTTTTAAATACGAGGGATATATCTGTTATTAGACTAAACTTCAAGGGTGTTTAAGGAAATTAATTCCTCCTTTTCAAGGAAAGGATAAATTATCTAAATGGTGGTCGGAAATTGACTGCATGGAACATTGACATAACCTTAACTTGATTGAAGAAGTTAAGAGAAATTTTGGCTTTTGTAAGGAAGGATAAGCCCACATGCTTTGGTTTCATTAAAGGACACTGGGTCGCTTTTCAGTAATGATTTAGTGTTTTTAACCATATGGAGACATTATTTGCTCTTACCATTGATCGTTTTTATTTTTCTTTTTCTAATCTTTATATTTTTAGACGGTAAAATACCCTACTGCAACTGAAAATTAATTAAAGATAAATTAAGGTGGTATTTGTAGTTGATTTTGAAAAGTATTTATCTGATTATAAGTTATTGAAAGCTCATTTTTAAATGTTTGGAAACTCTATATTTGCTATAAGTTTTTTAAAATTAATTAATAATAATTTATAATTTTATAGGCAGACTGCTTATGAAGTGGTATAACCTATTTTTGATAAAAGTAGGTGATTCTATTTTCAAATACTCCTAACTTTTTTTTTTTTGGTGCTTATAGTGAATTGTTTGATGGTTATCAATTATCAAGTATTTTTTATTATAATTTGTTTTATTCAATGTTTAGCAAAAATAGATGACTATTATTTGTATAATATGTTGCAAACATCACTTAACTTTTAATTATTCAACATCAAAAGAGTTTAGGATCTTAAAAGATTTTATTAGTAACTTTTTGTGTCTTGGTGCGTTTTCATGATGACATAATCTCAAGCATAATATTACTTTATGGAATTGATTTTTTTTTTTTTTTATATCTAATGACGCATTTGAGTATAATTATCACTTGAATTATTATTTGATTATTTAATATACTTGTTATGTATGTAAAAATGAAGGAAGTTTTGAAATAAAGAAATTGAATTGTAAAATTCCAAAAACGGAGTTATTACCAAACAAAGTCAGTACAAGGCGTGATGATGGCATCATGCAGGTATTATATGTTTCATAACCCATCATTGCGCATATTTGGAGCCAAATTCTCCATCTTTTTCTTACTTCCTTTTTTGTCCTTCTTTAGACACCTTCATGACTTTGGAATGATGGCATTTTCTCTTTTTTGAGTTGAAGTAAAAATTACATAATTTTACTTTTACTTTTTTCTACACCTATTATATTATTTTATTATTACATTAATCAAAATCATTAGTCTAAAATAATTAAAAAATATATTTTTAGAGAACACATTTTTATGTATAAAAGTTATAAATTTAATAACTTTAATTTTTATACTTATGCGTGTTCTACTTAATATTTTCAAACAATTTGTACAAGTACACAATTTTCATACAAAACAAAAATAATTATTACTTCAAATAATACAATATTGGAAATTGAAAATGAAAACGAAAACACATCCAAAAGGGCACAACCGTCAACTTCTTTTGTTACCTTCTACTTTATTTTTGGAAGTGAAAAACACTTTCAATAGATCACACAATGAATTGTCAAATGAAAGTACTTTTATGGGTCTAGGTTTGGACCATTAACCAATAGCTCGGGGACCAAAACTTATAGAAAGGGACATGAAAATTGAAATGTTTATCTTTTCTCAATAATTGTATCATAAAATTTATCAAAAAAAAAAAAACAATTCTACCATAAAATAAATCCTAAAATTTTTAACATCTCCAACCATTCAATTCATAATCTTACTCTGTAAACCTTAAACATATATAAATTAATGAAAATATATTAACTTTTTGGACATGAGTATCGGATCATGATACTCTATCTAAATATCTAGTATTGTAACGTAAAATAAAATGTTGATATCGTTATAAATTGTGATAATTATTTATACTACACATAACAAAATACAACCCTTATTCATGTCATATTTATAGCTAGAATGTCCTTATTTTATATATGTCAAATAAGTCACTTACACTCACTAAAACTCGTAACACACTGACTATATAATGTTTATATATTATGTATATAAATAAAATATGTATATATATACACACACATTACTTGCATTCAATTATTAGCACACATGCATCGAATGTACATGAAACACTAGTTAACCTAAATCATTTTCAAACTTTGTAAATCTCAGATCTACGGTATTATATCATAAAATAAAATGCTATATCATCATTATAATAATTCAATAATTTATAATTAACTTGAATATACACCAAAATAAATGAAATAACCCAGCTAATTAATTTTTGTTGCAGTTGCAGTTCATCAGTGAAATAGCCACAGCTTTTTTCCCAATAGGGGTCAGACTTTTGCCATTGCAGATCAAAAAATGTCCAAAAAAAGGTTGCCAGAAAAAGAGGATTTTGCAGTAAAAAGTTAAATTGTGATATTAAGACAAAGGACTAATATTGTCCGTAGAATTTATAGTATGCAGCTGTAAAGGAAAAACATGGACCAAAAACTAAATAAATTCTATGCTGTAAAAGGATAAGAAAACTGAATACTAATTCAAGACAATAAGGTAGACCAACTGCTATATCATACCCATACACAATCAACTTTTTACATTTATAGTCTTTTCTCCATTTATAAAGTAAATATTTGTTGAAATTGGTCATTTCACTTGGATCCTCCTCGTTTCTAATTTATTTTTCATCTCACATTTCATTGTACGAGACTACGTGTAGATGATCCATGATTTTGTATTTTTACGGGAAAATTTTATTAGACTTATACTCTGTTTGATTTTAGGATTTGGATGAGGAAAAAAAAGCCAAAGAAAAAGTAAAAAAAAAAAAAAAAGAATTAATGAAAAAGGAAATTATAATGGAGAACAACACACCCCTAAATAAAATTTTCCTTCATTTTTCCTTAAAATTATTTTGTGAGAAAAATGACTTCTCCCAATTACATTTCCCTTTAAGTTTTTCTTTTCATAATATTTTCTTTATTAACCCGTCAAATAAAATTGTTATCCTTAATATTTTCTTTTAACTTGCAAAAATCCTTGTACCAAAGACACTCATAGTACATAATTATAACAGGAGATAAAAGATGAAATACTTTTTGAAATAAAGGATTCCGGCCAGAAAATGATGGTATATTTAAGATTCAGTTACGAATTTTTCCTGTCAGCACATAATGATTTACACATATTGCCGAGAAATCTTGCCTTTTCCTTCTGAAAATGGCGGTTTCTGGCGACCCTTTTCCGGCGACGACGTCATGAGGCTGACGAGAAGATCGGCGAAAGCTCCGACTATGTATTTGTGTGCGCTTTTGGGGTTTAATGACAGATAACACATTAGAAGTTCTTGTAAATAATCCCAGTTCTCTCTGACGTCGTGGATTTCACGCGCCTCCACCATTTCTTGCATGGATCGCCGGAAGTCGATGAAGGGATCAGGGGAGTAGGTGGGCACGGCGATGCTTCCGTCCGATACGACATCGTTTTCCG
>JACFYI010003797.1:344009-358582 GCA_014898755.1 Handroanthus guayacan
TTGCCTTGGTTCAGGATGCAGTCATCATATCCTTTAATTAGAAGAAATCTCGACTTTGAATTAACTATATAAAGAATGATTCCATCATCAAACTATCAATTAAATTAAATTCTTTGGGCGTGATCAAAAAAGTCTTTTGTCATTATGAAATATTTGATTCAAAACACAACCCTATTAGCAAAGTATGAATTGAAATAAAATTTTCCTATAATAAAAATAATTTCTATAGCAAGTTCAGTTTTACGGAATTTCAGGACACGTGGCGCGGGGGACTACAAAATTTGACACTGAATGCCAGATGCTAGCTGTAGATAGATATTTTGTGTTGGCCAGTGAGAGTGACACTTTCCCACTTGAAAGCTAAAATCGTCTTATTATATTTTTAAGTGGAATTTTATGTTATAACTACCATAATTTTTATTCTCATAATTCTAGGTTAAGAGTCCAATTAAGAGCATTATATAGTTTTGAATTAGTAATTAGGACGTGTGACCTTTTTTACGCCCTTTTAATGTTAAAGTTTAAATCGTTCAATTATTTTTCATTCATTATTTCTAATCTTGACTTTGGGCTGACTCATATATCATTTTTGCCATCATAGATTACTATAAAAATTATGAACAAAATCAGATAAATTCACATGCTTTGATTCCTTTAAGTTATAATGTTTCCCAAAGGGTTATCTTACTTAAAAATTAATAAAACTTGATCAAAAGTATGGGTTTTCTTGTTCTTTATTAAGTTTTAGAAAATTATTTCATGACAAGGCCAACAGTATAATGCATGGACTTGTCTGTCAGCTGATTGTCTGCTGGCTTTCTACTGCAATCTTCAATCATTAAAATGATAAGACTTATTTTTTTATCTTAAATGAGTGGTTAATGAATTAATCTAATATCATGAATAGGGATGTCAATGGAGCGAGGAATCTCTGTCCCGATTTGAAACTCACTCCGTGAAAGATGGGAATCGGGATAGGGCATGGGAAAAATATTCCTCCAATTTTGTCTTTGTTTCTCTAATAAGATTCCCGAAATTATATTACGTCTCAATTCTTGCATCTCCGCCAATTAAAATACCTTTTTAACCGTTAATAAAATTTTTTTGGTTAAATTAATTTCAGCTTAAGGGCAAAAGGTAATATATTTTCTGTTTAACTCTATAGTTCATGAATAAGAATTTTTTTTTTTTTCTCTTTCTTTTTTTGTTTTATTTTATTTTATTTTTTTGGAGTATGATGTGGCCCAGAAATTGGACTAGGGATCAAAAAGAGAAATTAGGGATCTTGACTGGGGAACGTAACCCACTTTGATCGAGTATGTGTCGTATGCCGAGAAATTGCTCTAGGGCTCTTGTGTGCTAACAGTGTGCATGGTATGACGAAAATTCTCTTTAGGACTATTGTATGCTAGAATGAGTGCCCTATTACTTTGTGGTCATTAGTGGATATTTATAGTACTTAAATTGGGGATTAGTGGGTTTACGGGCTTGCAGGCCCATTTTCTTTAATTATGGCTTCATTAATTAATTATTTATATTTAACATTAACCATGCTTAAATCCAATTAATTTGTTATTTTACTTTTATACCCTTGAGGGGTATATTAGATATATCAGAGTATCTATTGTGAAGGATTGTTAGATATTAACCATTGTAGCATTCTTTTTTTTTTTTTTTTTTTTTACAATTTTCAAACTAACACATACTTATTTTCATTAATTTATTATTTTTAAAGTATGTTTTTAGTATCCATAAATTTTGATTGAGACAAAAAATTAACGAATAGAAAATTGGAAAGGGGCGCAGCTAGAATGGGGACTCAAAAATGAACTCCGTATTCCCTCATTGCCCCGTTGCCATTCCCACACAAATTTTAATTAGGAAATTTTCAAATTCTAGATGAGAGGCCTTTTTATGTGTTATTTCATATGCAGCGAAGGCCCATACTATCTTAACAAAACTCTCATTAATACCCACCCAAAAGTTCACACGGCCAGTATTGACTTGGGCATTACTCAATTAATCTTCTCTCTCTCTCTCTCTCTTTCTTCCCCTTTCTTTCTTTTTTTTCTTTTTTTTTTTCTTTTTCTTTCTTCCTTCTCCCTTCTCCCCTTATATCGTTTACAATTTGAAATCCAATTCTTTCAGAGTCACATTATGCCATGTTAGTACATATATTAACTACTTAATCCAATAAAATAAATTCCCTGTTATATAAATGTCATTTCTATTCTAACAAGTTCTCTAATAGTCGTGTTGTGCCATGTTGTGAAGTCGTTGTTCGCTCCTACAAGCCGCCATAGCCCTGACTAAAACTGTCCTTGAGCCCGTAATTATTCTTTAACTTAGTAAAAGGTCGATGATATATATAATACGACAAGAAAGGACATAAGAGGCAGGGATAACATCAGGATCAAGAAGTAGCGTTACATTCCATTTGACTTTGGGCGCATGTTTTGACAAACCCATTTGGATATTACATATCAAGAACGAATAATTTCTGATCTGGCCTCTTACCCCACAAATTTTCAAGCCGAACGAATTTACAGTCTTCTGGCTACTGCGATAGGGATATTTTCACTGGATAGAACCATAGAGATTGCAATACTAACTTTATTTAACATCCACTCTGTTTTAGGGATACTAGTTCAGTATTTATTTCAGTCTAAAAGGGGGAATTATTATTATTATTATTTTTTTTTAATCTTTTTTCTTTAAAAAAAAAAGAAAAAACCTCTCGCATTTACATATTAACTAGAACATCTGAACCCATACCAGGCCAGCTTCATATATTACTGTTGCTGCTGCCGATTAAGCTTCGTCGCAGTGACCATGGCCTCCGCGACACCCCCGGGGTATGTGGTCATCTCCAGTTTGTTCCTCAACTCTGCTCCAACAGCTGCTTCTGCGTCTTCTTTCGTCACCGCCCTGTCGTCCGGAAGCTTCGATGTCGCCCCCTGTGCACAAAAATTGTTTTTTGAATAAATTATTAAATCAGAAATATATATACACAAGTATAAGGGGAAAATTATGGTCGTTTTTACACTTCTATACCTAAAGGTTGAGTTGCTCTTGTCAATACTTATGAATTAATATTTCTGTTTTGCGATATATTGTTAATTTGGTCCAATTTCATAAATTCATAAAATTAAAAGAAATTAAAAAGAAAAAAACTATTAAATAAGTATTGGTTGAAATATCTTGACACAATATTTCGTCAGAATTGAATATACAAGCAAGCAAGCCCTCACCACCGCACAATGAAGTGTGATGAAAAAGAAGTCATAATTCGAATCGCTAAGTATTTTTCTTCCCCAAATATAATGTCAATTTTCATAATGTCTAGACAAAGTGTGACGAAACAAATAATTGATGAGTGCATTAAAAAACAATCATAATGCGATGCCTAAGTCTTTTTTTTTTTTCCAATTTTGAATCCTCTATTCTAATTCATGTTTCATTTCGTATTTCATCCATAGCTCTATATTTGTGTGAAAAAAAAAGAAAAAAAAATTTACTATACTTGACATATATTTAAAATAAAGAATAAGGGATCGATAAAACACCACACTAGTTCAAAGAGTAGGAGAATTTACAGCCAAAATGTTGCGAAGCTTTATCTTTTTCCCTTCATCCATGGTACGAGCATTGTGTTTGGCTGCGGATTGAGCTTCCGATGCAACGCCGCCGGGAATTACTTGGTCGCGGCCAGTTGCATGGCTTTCCACCACCTGTATTGCGGCAGCGTCACTTTCATCCACCGTTTTGTCTCCAGCTGCGGAGAGAGCTACCGACTCCAGAGCTTGTCCGATCGTCATTGTGTTGGGGTTGAGAGCTGACAACGGCGGAGCTGGTAGGTCCTCTTGTCCTGCCACGACAAAGCTTCCCACTACCTGACATAAATATATTATATATCCTTTTAAAGTCACATTTTTGGCCATAATTTTCTTAATAAAGTTAATGGGAATGGAAATAGTGTTCAAAATTATAACTATAAACAATTAATAATATATTTATATAATTATATCAAAGGATAAAGCTTTTGTTGTAACAAGAACTTGTTATCATGAGATTGCTTATCTATAGTTGTTTAGGTTGTGATCACTTATATACTAATTAGAACACTATTTCATTGATGAAGCTATATGTGAAAGTTCAAAAATCATTTGTCACTTAAATGTTAAATATTATTAAGAAATAAAACTTACTGAATCGTGTGTTATTAATTTTACATGTTTTGGCAGTTGCTTTCCGTCAAGGTTCCCTTCTTTCAAAGTTATTACCAATTATGAAAATATTATTGAAATAATATTATTTAAATATATTTTATATTTTATTCAAAATATGAAAAAATAAAAATGAAAATGAAAAATATAATTTTTCAAAAGTATTAACGAAAAAAAGGATATTTTAAGAACAACTACAGCAAAAGATGGTGAAGTAATAGTTATAGTTAAAACATTGAAATAGTTGTAATTGGCTACTAGAGTAATTACAATTGTGAAGAGTAATTTTTTTTAAAAAAAATAAAATTTAATATCTAAATTATCGAAAAGAATTCTTCTTATAATAAACATGCGATGCTCGTGTATGTTTAAAATATTATTTAGAACTAATAGTAAAAGAGTGATTGTAATTAAAAATAATAAAGCGAGCATGAAATTAGATTTATGAATAACAGTCGTTTCAGACACAAAGGATCTTTCTTTTAAAATCTAATAGTATGGATAGGGATAAAACAAAAAAGAACGAGTTAAAATTGCAAAAACTATACCGATGCAACATTAAAAAATAATTTTATTTAAAAAAAAAAAAGGAAAAATCATGAATTGAGGAAGATTATAAGAGGGAAACATATATAACATATGTTACATATTATTATACCTCTCCACCGACAGCTTCAGTAATAACGCGTTGGCCGCCAACGTCGGTCTCAGAAATGGAAACGCCGTGCTGCCTGGTGGCTTCCGTCACATCATCGGGGCCGACTACACCGCGTGTAACATTTACATCCACTGCCGATTGCATTACGGCGGCGGGGCCGCCTTTCTGAGTCTGGCCGAGTGCAATAGCTTCAGCTGCCTGCGCGGTGGCTGCGTCTCTCGGCACCACCGGTTTGGAAGCTAGTTCGCCGGAAACCTGGAATATGTCGCCGTACTTGACGGGTTCTTGGTCGGCCGGCATCCTTCTGGGCTGTTCTTGGCTCATTGCTTGGATAAGGGTAAACTAAAATTTGAGTTTTGAATTGAGGTGATAGACTGAGAAACTGATAAGTGCAGAGGCAATGGGGATTGTATATGTTTATGGCAGCCGGTGGAGGAGGCGGTGGTGTAGAGTTTGGATTACACGTGTTGAGTGCATGCACTGAAGAGTTCAAATGCATGTGTAAAGATGGATGATGGTGGACCGGTTGGCAATTGCATGATCTCCTATTTCAAAATATATAGTGTCATATTTTCTATTTCGTATCATAAATACATATTAAACATGTTAAATATTTTTTCTTATGAATATATAAGAGCGTGAATATCGTATATTTGACATGATGCAATAAAATAAGAGAAAATATAAATTTGCAGAAATGTATCCATACATGGTTTGGGACAATGTTGTCAAGTATTTTTCAGTGATCATAGTTTTAAATTTTGTCCAAGTACATATTGAAATTTGGCAGAAAATTTACTAGAATTTGACTTTTCGAGCAACGTGTTCCAAAGCTTATATATAATTTCGAGGGGAGAATTTCCTTTTTTGCTTTGAGGTCCCGGTATGGTCATTCATTATCATAGAACCAAGAATCCTAAATCATTTTATAAATTACTCAAGACAAAATTCTCGTTGAATACATAAAGATAGATAATAATTCGATGCAATCACGTTCCTTGTGTCGGGCTTCGCACTCGATCATCATATTTGGCGCCATTTGTGAAATTGAAATAAGCATATACCTCTCTTCAAATCCATGACTAAAAACATTGATAATGCCTAGTATAATTCCACATTAAAAAATTCGAGAATTTTAAATCAATTCATAAATTACTCTTTCTCTCTCATTTTTTGGAGATGCTTTTACGGGATAAAATTCCCAGTTAAAACATTGAGACAATACCTTAATAGGGTCAAATCGCTCAAAAAGCCTTTTGCCCTAAAACACATATGCACGTTGCCCAAAGTAACTAAGATCACACCACTTATCCTCACTCAAGGATTAATTGGAAACCAACCATGATTCCCTAATTTTTCTAAGAAAAAAAAATGGATGGCAATCTTTTTATTTGAAAAGAAAAAAACGAATATTCTCCTCTAGTTGTTTTTGCCATAAAATCTAAATAACCATTATGATAATATTGATCTTGATCCTAATAATAATCATATATAAAGATGAACTAACATAGAAAAAGATAACAGCAGAGCTACCCAAAATTATTGGGTTGAATGGAAAGATAAAGCTCCTTTATAGAAGTGGTTTTCCAATAATTTCAGCCCATCACCAAAGGTCCAAAAGCATCCATTCTTATACTAATTTGAAAGAAAAGAGAAAGGACTTGTAACTTTCATTAGATTTATTCCCCATCCCCAATGCTTTCTTACATTTCATTTCATTACATTATGGCCACTCCCATCTCCTGTCTCTATCACACCAAAAACAGGGGACCAATTCAAGACCCCACATACCCTTTGATCTCTTCTAAAGAACATGATAACGAGAACAAAAAGCTTGTTTGGTCCAACATCAAGATCCACTCAAAATCCTGCCCCCAAAAGAGAACAACACAGGATAACCCTCATAGATTTTGAACAAATCCAAGCTTTTCAAAAGAAATCATGTGATGAACATGCACAAAATGCAGCTAACAAAGGGTGGGTGCGATAGTGGATTTCTGTTCGGATCGTTCGGATGCAAGCGCGTGGACGTGTATTTATCAAGATCCAAAAGATTGAAGAGACGTATAGTACTAGAACCATTTGATTATGGAGTTCTTGTGGTCCATTACAGGTCCTTGAATCTGTGGTGGGGAGGGGGAGTGGGGCTCGTAAAAAGTTCGACTTCAAGAAATGAAGTGTCACAGCTACTTCATGAAATGTATCGAAAGAAGATGACCCTCTCCAATCTTGTCTACTGTGATACATTTCCTGTCCTTCCTAAAACTTTCGAATGTACAGTAATTATCTAGCGATTAAATAAGAACAAAGTTTTGACCATTAATCATATAAAGCAAACCAAATAGGGACACAATCCAGATGAACAAACAAGACCTTATCAAACAACCTTCATGTCTATACCAAGTCATGTATTTGCTAACGTTTAATGAATAGGATGATCATCAAAAACGAAAAGCCAGAAAGCTAAAAGGGTCATCATAGAAGTAAAACGACGAATTGGGACTATTGGACTATGTTTCTCTAGCGCTCTAAGGACAGCCATTTTCAACTCTAGCAAGAAAATACATTATATATACTTTCACCTACAACAACTTCCTCGTACACCATAACCTCAAGTAAGACATGGATGTCCCTATGTTAAGTGCAAATAAAGATGAAGCTTTTGCCGTTCAGACACCAATGCAACAATCGAAACTCCAAAGCTCGATACTCCTGACTCTATTAACACAATATCACATAAGTTTCAGAGCACTATGCCTCTTATTCTACTCAAAACAATCCCAGAGAGAAGCAAGATTGATTGACATTTTGCTAAAATTTCAATTATATTTCACCCTTTCTTTCACAATCATGATTCAAACTATGTTCTCAATTAGTTTAGTTCATCTAATTTCATGATCACAATAGGAACGAGAATTATGCATCATCATAATTCATAACCAAGGCAAAGACAGAATTTTTTTAACTTTTTTTCTAATTATTAACCAGAAACACAAACATAAAAAGAGTAATTTCTAAAAGGTGAAAGTAAAACGAAGAAAAGAAGAGTAATTTTCAGTTACTGTACAAGAACTAGCCTATTTCCACCTTCCATGTCCCCACCGTCATCCTCCTCATCTATGCCGACTTCTTCCTCCTCCTCCTCCTCTTCAACCGCCGCTCCTTTCGGCACTGTTACCACCAGCTCGCCGTCTTCGTATGCGGCAGAGGCGAGCTCCGGCCGTGTCACAGCCGGCAGTCGAAACCGCCACAAATCGAGCTCGAATTCAGTACCTGACAAGTCAACGACGCCGTTTCCGCGTATAACAATCTTAGTAAGCCCAGGGTAGATCTCGATAGCATCGGCCCTGACTTCACCGCCGATGCCATCGGTGGCAGCGGTGAATCTGAGGGAGTTAGGGGTTTCGTCGATCGAAACATCGGCGTCTGAGTGAAAGGGCAATTCTAGAACCTTCGCGAAGATGTGCGGCAGTCGCCTCAGCTTCTTTTGCCGGCAACTATTCGCCTGAGCTAGCAGTGATGCGACGTCGTATCGCAGAGTGATGTTGCGTTTCCTGGGCACTGGGTGAACCTTCATTGGGACAAATTATACCTTTTCCCCTCAGAAAAAGAACAAGAAACTAAGAAAAGCCTGAAATTGAAAAAGGAGAAAAGGAGCCCAGATGAAATTTGAGGCGAAGATTGGATTAAGAACTTGAGGCACGGATTGGATTTTCGAGAAAGGAACAAAACCCAAGAAAATCTTGAACTGAAAAGGAGGCCGGATAATAATTTGAGGCAAAGATGGGATTTCTGAGAAAGTGGGTCAAGAAATTGAATTGTTGAGAAGAAAAAGAAAGATAAAAAGAGTGCGTCGATAGATTTTGGGTTTGCTTTGCTCTACGCGTGAAGAATGCGTGTGTGCAGGAGGAGGAAAAGCGAGTAGCGAAGGAGTTTATCAAAGTTTCACAAGTTTTAATGTTGCTCTAATGTTCTTCGTTTTGTGGTGTCTATAGCATTTTAAATTATGTTGTTGTTCAAAATTTCATTCAACTGTAGATCATGCGTGTATATATATATAATACGTACTTATTTTCCAATATACATAAATATATATATATATATGAATAGGAAAAATTGTCAATCCACACACGTGTAGGATTCTAAATAGATATTATTTTTGAACAAAGAAAGAAGTGTAATCTGATATAAAAGAATTATTTCTATAAAAAGAAGTGTCTAAATTAAATAAAAAGTATAATCGTAGTTAAATATAAATTAAAATCCATTCAAATATGGAAGCCAAGAAACAATCTATCATGGCTTACTCTAATAGCGTTTTGAATATTGTACTTTTGTTGATGCCAACAACCAAATCACTTTGTCTCTGTTACCTCAGAGATGATAAGGGTGCAGAAATTCACTAACAACTATTCTATATTGTGAAGATAACAAATACTCTATGATATGATAATTAAAGTGTCATTCTATTTTTTATGAACGCATCACACACATCACAATTGATTGTCACTTTATCTATCGTCGTGTTACTTTATTTTACTCTCAATTTAATTTTTATCCCCTCTTTACATTAGAAGGTTGACTTATTCTCCAAAACTCATCTTCTTGGTCAACTTCAAGAGCTTGTTTGCAGGCTCAAAATTGGCATCTACCGTAACACCTTGAGTTTATATCATTATGATTGATTAGCTTGATATTATCAGCATAATTTGATATCTTCTCCATTTTCAACATATACAACATGCACTAGGTTCATATTTTGGACAAATTCATTTATTACATGTTAGATCCATATTTCTAGGTAGATTTGTCCCTTTTTTGTGCTTCTCTTGTACTCTTTGAATACAATTCAAACAAAAGTTTATTCTTGTATATTATCATGTAATTTGAATTTATTAATAGAGTAAAATGCAAAGTGCAGACACGCCCTAATCTATAAAGTGAATTGTAATTTGTCCCTATTTTTCGAAAACACGTGATTACCCCCCCCCCCTAGCGGCGGGAAAACCATTGGGAAATATTCAATTCACCCCACAAAACCTATATCTAGAGAAATATTATGTGAATATTCCATATTTCCATTCAAAAAGCCCCCATATGTCCTTATATAATTGCAGCGAGGGTGTTTCAGTAAAAAAATATCTCATCCTAAAAAAATTAGAAATAAACTAGCCCCAATTTCACCTAATTTTTTCTAATTTTTAGTTCTAATTTCTCTGCCCTAGTTTAGCCTCCATTTAGCCCAAATTTTATCAAGATAAGATATTATTATTGAAACACTCTCACTTTACTTATGCTGAAGACACATGGGATGTGGGGACTTTAAACAAAATATTCTGCTGAATTTGAATTTTATTGTTAAAAAAATTAGAGAACAAAGTGCATTTACCCTTGTAAATTAGAGGGGTATATGCACTTCACTCTTTCTAATATTTTCACTAGCATTGGGAGTGCAGTGGGCCATTGGGGAAGTTTGTGGAAGATCCTTTCATCTTTAATTTATGTGATCTTAATTATTTTGTGATAGGATTTTGCTTTTTCTAGAGTTATTATGTAATGTCATTTGTTTTAATACTTGGCTAAATTTTGTACATGAATTATGCTTGGTATGAGTTTTGACTTTTGAATGAAGATGTGTTTTATGTTATTGTTAAAGTTGGATATATGCTCTACATTCTTTTTCCTTGTCAATGGGGGATTAATATTCTTAGAACTATTTTCATGTTCATAGAATGTTCGATTTCTCTAATATTGAGTCAGCTCTTAGTCCTACTTAAAATAAGTTAAGTTATTCATTGGTGTAGAACTATCAATAATCGAATCTAGATTAAATCGAATAAATAGTCTAAATCTAAACTCAATTATTAATTTTCATATTTGAATTTGACCCAATATCCTATAAGGTTTAGAGCGAAAATTTGACAGGAATTACAGTGAAAATCATTATACTGAAAACGTGTACATTACTAATTAATATGTCTCCATAAATATAAAGTCTAAATTATTAATTATAATGTCATATATTCTACATTATATTTTAAGAAATTTTTTAGTACATTTTGCATATATGAGAATATTATTTTAACTAAAAAAAATTAGTAAAACGCAGTCTCAAATCTTTAATAGATCTAATTGCTTAATTCCATATTCGATCCACCTATTTTGGGTAATGAATATTTATAATTAGATATGATTCATCGTTATATGTTCTAATTCAGATTGAACCCATTTGGAATTCTAACCTTTTTATGAGCAACGTATTGAACTCAAATCAAAATCGTTATTGATAACTCTAGACTGGTGGGGTTGATAAAACCAAATTATGCTGAATTTTGAGGTTTTTTAGCAAATCATATTTAAGTTGAAAAAAATGTTAGTGTATGTATAAAGGAGAGATAAGAACTATGCGTATAACTCGATTTTACAGACTTCTATTAAAAATCTATTGGCATGTCCTAATTGAGTTGAAATTTCATTTTTTAAAACCTTATGTCTTAGTGTGTGGCATAAATTTTTAACACATTGAACAATTTTTGTTTGTTTGTTTCTCTTTTTCTTTCTTTCTTTCTTTCTTTCTTTCTTTCTTCCTCCTTCTTCTTCTTCTTCTCCTTCTTTTTTTTTCTTTTTTTTTAAGGATAATACAATGAGCAATCGGTTGCCTAAGCGAATTTGGCATGTTACAATAATGGAAGAGCCAAGGGAGCAAGCCAACTAGCCAAGTAATAGCAAGCACTAAAAGCGAATAAAACGATAGAAAAATATTTATCTTGAAGAATACGTAATCTTAGTATTGTCTTTTCTTAATTATGGGTACACTTTTTTGTTAACATTCATACGTGGACCAATTAACTTAATCAATATATGTGTAGCTAGATTATGAGTATCCACTTGGAAATATTATATTTTGGACAGGTATGGCTGGTGTATGTCAATTTCAAAGGGGCGAAATTATATAGCACTTAAAATTGTTATCATGGCCATTTCGACCAATGGTCCTTTTGAACAAAATCCCTCAAAGTACAACTTAATAACCAAATATGACGATATGACAATCTAATCAAGTCATTGAGACCTGACCTAATTCGAAAAGTATGATATAATTGGCATTTTTCTAGTTATTTTGATGACGCCATCTGAACCTGTAATTAGTATATCCTGACATTTTAAATAAACATTCTTTCACAAATAAAGTAACTTTTTACGGTAGGCTCTTACTTTACTATATTTGAGACCTATAGTTACGTTAAACATCATAGGATTATAGTTGAAGGCCATATCAGTAAGCCTAACAACTATTGATCTTGGGTCATTTTCTAATACAAGAGATCGAGATCTTGCCACATATACTAGAGCATTGTACGTGATCCAGCAAGATCCTCATAAGATTTTGATTTCTAATAATTTGGTGTCGTATGTGGGAATGACTTTATACTTTACAGAATGCATGTTGAAAGTTAGTAAATACGTGACAATAGAGAAAATGCATATGGGGCCCTGATTTCTTATCAGTGTACCAATTATCTTAAACAATATCTAGCTAAATTATGGCATCTACTTGGAAATTATTCTTTGGATGGGGATGGCTGGTGTATGTCATTTTCCATTGATGGGGTGAAATTGTGTAGCAATTGCAATTACTTGCATGGCCATTTCGAGGAATGGTCCTAATGATGTGAAATATTGCCTATCCTAACATCATGCTTGTTTAATTTTTTACCAAAATAATTAATTAAAAAAAACTTAATCAATTAGTAGGCATGGATAAGTACAATTTTAATACAATAGGCCTAGATATTTTAGCGAGTGAAATATTACATTTGACAATTTTGTTTTGACCGACGCTAGCAGCTAGCTATGGTTCATAAACCTCACTCTCATCGTACGAAATAAAATTATTTGTATTTTGTTGTTATTCTTTTTCCCTTAAGAGGTTACTTTCTTGTTATTTAGACTTATTATGACGATAGTCAAACGAATCTATCTAGAAGAAAAACTGTATTATATCAAGTTATCATTTGTTATAACATACTAAGCAAGAAAATCTATCATAAAAAAGCATTAAAGAGTTTGTCATACATCAATTTCCAAATTCCTTGATCATAGGGTTATTTATATGGATATCTAGTGTTGTCTACATTGGAGGAGTTGTGGAATTTAAGACAGTCAACATATTATATCTTCTTTCTTGCTCTTTCAGGCGTCTTCGCAGGGCAAAATTCTTTACCGAATTTGTAACGGTGGAATAATAACCTAATATATCGACTTATATATTAACGACAAATCTGAATCATCATTTCATTCTATGACAAGGTCACATTAATTGTTAAATACTATGATTAATTTGACCATCCAAAAATTTTAACTAAGCAATCTCATGATTCTTAAGTAAATTCGATAAGTCATTTACAAATGAATTTTTCAAAAAGTGGCTGAAGATATTATTCATAGTAGACATCAGTCAATATATATATATATTATTCATAGTAGACTTGAAGAATATATCACCTATAAATTTTCTTTTATTTATTTATTACTTTTTTTTTTTTTTTTTTTTTTTTGAAAAAAAGGGAGGACTTAAAGAATATATAATATTTGAAGATAAAACTCCACCAACGAAAATTTGCCACTACAAAACTTTTTAGGGAAGTCTTTAATTAAACTTTCAACAACCTAGTCTAGACTACAGTGTGGTCCTAACCTCGCAACAACCCAGTCTAGACAATGTCGAAAAGTCTACAACAAGAACAGATCAAAGGAAATATACTAAATCCCAGCTTCGGAAGAATGGGCCTTGTGGAACTGGATCAGCATTCGCTCGTTAGTTGCTAATCTGGGCCTGACCCATCTGTGGTCCAATGAAGGCACTGGTCATAACCAAATGCACACACACACATGTGGAACTTAGCATTGAGTTAAGCCCATTTGTTTATTTCTTCAGTTCAATTCTTGATTTTCATTATTTTTTGGTATTTGGGAAAGTTGTTATTAGGTTTTGTATAAAAATAAAAATATGACTAGATAATTCATTTTAAAATATTAAGCATGACAGGTATGTCAATGAAAAATTAGTAAATTTATAATCGACTGCTAAAATTGATTTTTCCTTCACATTGGTATTTTCAATGATGCTGCTCTTGTGCAAAAGGTGTGGACGGGATCCTCTATTTCATATTGGTGTTTCATTCCTTATTTTATATTTTAGATACATGTTATATGTATTAAAAGTTTTCTTATAGAAATATTTAGTAATAAATGCAATATATATTGTATTTATTTAAAGACATGGAATAAGAGATAAAACATCATTTGGAATAAATGATCTCATCCTGCAAAAGGTGAAGGTTAGTGATAGGGTTTGGTAATTTTTCTAAAAGCAAGGGCAAAGTAGGAATTGATGAAAAGCAGTTAAAAAATCAGTATATTTTATTGTCCAATTTGGAAGGTTCATGTTACCCCCTCATTAACCTACTTCGCAATAGGTTGGAAGGTTTGGCCTGGATTTCTTACCTATCAAAGTAAACAACAGGTTAAAATGATTTAGATGTCCCAAATTACAATTAACTTGAGAGGTAAATTAGACCTTATTTTATTATAAATCATGAACTTAAAATGAAAGCTAAATTCGAAGGTTCAGAAAAATGATATCGGAAGTGTCATTTTAGACACAAATAAGGCTTTTCTTTTATGAT
>JACFYI010003797.1:358649-371250 GCA_014898755.1 Handroanthus guayacan
TTTTTTTTTTTTTTGAGGAAAAAACGGTGAAATTTCATAAATCAAATAGAAATGTCAACGGACAGAATATTAGAAAATGCCGAAGGCAGAACATCAATAGACTGAAAAATACGAGCATTTCTAGCTAAAAAGTGAGCTGCACTGTTTGTGGAACGACCGACGGGTATGGTCAAACTGAAAATCAATTGAGTTGTTGTCCTTCATCCAGTGGATCACCTCCACAATGTTGCCAATAACAGAAAAATCAACCACACATTGGTTCATGGAATTGATCACTTCCACGCTATCTCCTTCAATGAGGACATGCTGCCAGGAGAATACAAAAAATGTAAAGAAAAAGTAATCAACAAAGGAGGCTTACCAACTAGACCAAACAATAAAATAAGTGGAAAATAAATAATTTTCGCCTTCCACAACACCAATATTTTTAGTCAGATTGGACGACTTGTCACTTTAAACAGTCAAGTAA
Organism: Handroanthus guayacan; assembly: GCA_014898755.1. Taxonomy (NCBI): domain Eukaryota; kingdom Viridiplantae; phylum Streptophyta; class Magnoliopsida; order Lamiales; family Bignoniaceae; genus Handroanthus; species Handroanthus guayacan. Next base: position 359,119 of record JACFYI010003797.1, read on the forward strand.
TTCCTTTTTCTTTCTTTTTTTTTTTTGGGAAAAATAAAAAAGAAGAAGAAGAAAGGAAGAAAGAAAAGCTTAGAGAATTCGAAAGCAACATAAGTGCCACGTATCCATGATTTTCACTATATTCAATAAATATTAATATTTAATAAAAATAAAAATAAAATTTTGGGGGACTAAGCCTCGTTAGCTGATCCACTAGGCCAAGTGTAAATCCGCCACGACACAAACGCAACATGTTTGAGCCGTAGCTTCACCTTTTAATATAAAAGAAAGAAATTAGGTAAATTTATATTATTCTTTTTAATATATTTTCACAAGATGTTTTTGAATAATAGCTTAATTTGATTTTTTATTATATAATAGTTTAGTTATAAATTTTCTTCTTAGTTATTGATTTGAATGTTATTAATTTGATATATTGATGTTAAGAATTGAATGTATTAATTTGATATATGTTAATGACGTATTTTACCACATTATAGTCCCATAATTATGCATTCATGTATATATTAATTATAAGTTTATTATTAAAAATACAGTAAATGATAGTATATGATAATTGATACCCTATTTTTTTCCCATAACATTCAAGACTTCTCCTATATTAAAAAAATAAAATAAAATAAAACAGACAAATTGAAGTAGGAGGAAAAAAAAAAAATCATGTTTTTGATCCTCTCTTTTGGGAAAGCAGAAGTAGATTTTGATCTTGATTCTTGTGAAGCAAAAGTAGGGCAAGTGGAACATCAGCTGAGTATAAATAATTGGTTGTTAATAATAATAATAATAATAATAATAATAATAATAATAATAATAATCATATTTTGATGTGGGATTGAACTATACTGACAATTCAACAACAATATTTATATGACTCTTAGTTTATAAACCTATTACAGGAAGGTCGAATATTACAAATGGTTGTTTAATTATATTACAAAATATAGATTCTAAATATTAACGAAATATTCAAATTACATAACCTATGCTAGATGTTGTAACTCCTCTATATTGCTATTTTTTAGGTGGGGCGCATTTGGATTTTTCTTATCTGTTGTATAGTTGATATAAACGGTCATACCTTAAAGTCATACGATAGTACATAGGAATAGGTGATAGTACCACGTGAAGGATGTTCTATGATCTAGAATTAAAGAATCATATATCGTACATGTTTAATTTTCAATTAATGATAACAATATATCAATTTACTAGCATAATTATTATTTCAGGAGAAAAAAAAGTATTTTTATATTATAGTAAGTTGATTATTCCTGGTGCTGAGATCATTGAAGCAACCCTTATGTTTTTATTTTCTTTTTGAAAAGCAAAAGCATCATATCCCTTTATTTAAAGGTGGAAGTATTTTAGTCACCATACCTTTTTCTTCAATTGAAAAAAGAATAAGTGCTTCGTCTATGTTAAAAGACAATATTGTCTACCATTTGGGCAACTTTGCCCGTTGATGTAAAAAAGTACGATTCCTCGACCAAACATACCTAAATTCTTGGTACAGTCGAGTTTTTTTTTTTTTTTTTGGCGCACTTATTATCTATTTATTTTTTAATTTGAGTGGGAATTAATGTTGAGTTTTGTGAATTATATTAGGTCTTAGTTGTACTATGTTGATGGAATCAATGCCTGTATTGATTGATTCATGTATTTGATACGTCCGCGAGTGAATACAAGAATTTTCAACTTAGTGGGAGGAAGCTGCCATCTTTTTTCTTTTTCTTTCTTTTTTTCTTTTTTTCTTTTTTCTTTTTTTTTGCCCCTTATACAAAATAAAAAGGAAAAATATTCTTGCTGTAGTAATTGAACATTTGGACCCAGAATTATGATGCCTTATCCCATTAATTTACGTGGGGACCTTTCTCCCTTTTGTAAATTCTTCTTTTGATTTAAGTTGTTACCTTGAAACTATCGATTTGATTTTGATATTCTTCAGCGTGTAATGCATCAAAATAATCTTAAAATTTAGACTTTATTTTTCAAATACTTTTTATTCTTGTCTTTCTACGTGAGTTTATGTACAATACAGATTTGATCTACTATCATTTCTTTTAGAGAGAGAAAAAATTTCATTAATTCAATATATGATTAATACATCAATATAAATATTTCAATACATTTAAATATCAATTATATTAAGAAGCACAAAAAAATAAATAAATAAATAAAATTCTCTAAACTACTATATAATATAATTAAAGCTACTATCCAATAAAAGAAAGCCGCACACCACAAATAGGAATTGAGTGCGAATTGAACTTATAACCTTTCAGTTATAAGACATATACCTTATCACTAGAATAATGGCTCATTGACTAATTTATGATTAATTTGAAGCTTTTTGAGCTTTAACAATTGGCATTTGCATTGCCATTGCCCTTCAAATGAAGTGACACCGCCTCCCCTTTTCATATGGGAGGTACATGGTTCGAGTCTCACCAGTAGCGTGTAGGTTTTTGTCTGTTATATAATAGTATATTATGTTTGAATTGTGTTTAATTTATATATTTAATTTTTAAAATGTATTCATATAAGCCACCATTACTTGGATGAAGTGGTATTGTCTCCACCTTTTCATAGTAGAAGTGTAAGGTTCAAGTTCAACAATATTTTTATTGCTAATTTTTGAGCTTTTAACTAATGAAAAGTACTTTGGATGGCACTTAGTGAAATGATTACTATTTTTGCTATGGAAAACTTAAACTAAAATCTACTAAAATTTCAAAACATTTCATGGGCGTGAAGTGTTTTCGGGCACCACTTCAATTTTATCATCAAAAGGATTAGATAAAACTATTATATTATATTTATTGTATCACTTGGTAGTTTAAGATATTATAATTATGAAAAATGACTTATTTTTGCAAAACCTAATTGTTAACTTTTTTTATCATTGTCTAGCTTGTTGCAAATATTTTCAATTTTATTGCTTCTCAATTTCAATAAATGAAAAGTACTTCGTTTTAAAATAAAAGAAATATAATATATATATACATTTAAATTTGTGTAGAAGAATTAAGACAATATAAAATTATACCTGATTTTGAGCTGTCACCAAAAACTTTTTTCATACAAGGGATATGTATAGGAACAAAGTGCTATTTGGCATTGCTTTCTGCTTGGAAGATAAAAAGTTTTCAACAGTTGGTCTTAGGTAAAATCCTTTTTCTTTTGATAAAGTGCAAGCTTTATATAATATATTTTATGTATATTTTAAAAATACCTTTAGTCTTAACTTATTATAATAATTATTCACAAACACTAGCTTTTTATTTATATTAATATAATTACATTAAATATATTAATTATATATTTTAACTATTAAATACACATCTATAAATTACATTTATTTGTTTTATGCACACACATTTTTCCAGTATCTATACTACTTTATACAAACTATGTGAATCTTATGTGGTTATTTAAGTAAATGGACAAAATAATCATATTACCAAAAATATAACAGAGTAGTTATAAAAAATAACGATCACAATATTTTTCTTTAACTTCTATTTTTTAATATTTATTTTCCTATTTCATTTTTTTCTTCAATTATAATTTTTTTTCTCCCAACTTTATTTTCTTCAAATTTATCTCTCGATCATGTTAATTTACATGATAAATTCAACTTAAAATATTCAATAATTAAAAAATATATTTCATTATTAAAAGCAAATAAATATTTTTATTTTGATCCAAAAAATTAACACACGCAACAAATATATCAGGCTTATTAGTCTACACTATTTTCCAAGGCTTCACTTTTCACAGGTACCAAGCAAAGCACCAAGTCCACACACGTAAACCACGTTCTGCCATTAATGCTTAGAATGTCCCCGTAAGATACTCCGAGCGGCGTTACCATCACGGACGTACATTTCAATTTTTTGGTAGACGATTTGAATCTCAAATTAAAGAATGAATAAATATCACTTATGGTCCTTTATGTTTTTATATTTTCTCATTTTAGTCTCTCATATTTTATTTTTGATATTAGGGTCCTTAAACTAATAAATTTGAGTCACTTTGATTATTTGATCAACTTTCTAGCCAATTTTTGCTGAAAAAGGACTCACATCAGTGTTATTTGCTATTTAAAATGGGCATAATTATTATTTTGAATAAGAAATCTAACAAATAATAACAAATAAGAACGTTATTTATAAAGTTGATGCTGACATGCTACAAAGGATGTTAGTGATTTTTAGGGTTTCTTATTTAAATATTTTGTCTTTTATTTATTCATTATTAAAATAGCAATTTTTTCATTGGATAATGCTAACATAAGTCATTTTCCAAGTAAAAAGAGCCTGAAAAATTGACCAAATGACCAAAATGGTATAAATTTATTAGTATAGGGACTCTAAAGTCAAAAATAAAATATGAGGGACTAAAGTAAGAAAAAAATAAAAACTTTAGGGACCATTAGTGACATAATTAATTTAAGTTGACATATTTCATTCCGATAATAACGTCAAACTTCAAAAGGTGTTAAAGTAAATTGACATAAAAATCTTTTTACGATACAGTCGCTTATAATTGTTATTATTATGCTCAAATTATAAAATATTAATTTATTAAGAGCAAAGTATATTTTTATCATGAGGCCCATTCTATTGAAATGAATAGTCTCTAAATACGAAGAAATCTAAAGTGAATTTTAAGACAAACCTTTCGGTGTGTGTATGTAATTTTTTTATTCGGTCTAACAAAAAATCACGACTATAATTGCTTATCAATTGTTTATGGAAAAATTAATTACATCTACTTGATTATAAACTTGTTTAAGTTATAAATTATTGAATGACAAAGTAAAGTTATAACATATAATATAACATTATTATATATAATCTATCAATTTGAAAAATATTATTTCACCACATATACAATAAAATAGTGTAATGTAAATTTTGTTTAGACTTTCTCAAACCTAATCTCAAGTAACATAAAATGCAATAATAATAATATCTAATCTAGTATTAACCAAATTACACGTTCCTTCCTTGCCGTATGCGTTCAGTCATGATAAATATTTTTCGTCCATTCCAAATTTGACGTAACTTTAGTAGTAACGTCGCCAAAATACTCTGACCAACCCTATGAATAGGTCAATAGGACATAAAGTATTCTACAAATTAATTAAATTATTTGGAGTTTGGACAAGGATTAAAATACTTTATCTGAATTAACATTTTCAATCGATACTAACAAAGTTGTCATAAACGTAGGGATAATTGTCTCATAAGTTTGACTTAATTATAAAAGTAATTCTCGAATTTTGAATAATTACAATAATATTATCTACGTTGTTGCTTGTTTAGTTCACGAAATACTTAACGAATCTTGTGTAATATTATAATGCAGTTCTTAAAAATCTAATATGTTGATTAAATTATTATAAATTTAGATCTACTACAAACTCGATGCGTGTACATAAAATAATCATATGTACAAAATTAACTATAATGAAGATTGATTTGTGTGTACATAAGAATTAGAATATGATTAATATAATTAATATAAATATATACATAGTATGAGATAAATAGATAAATTGTGATATTTTATTTTTGTTGTGAGTGGTTATTAAAATGACTTAATATTAAAGAGTAATTTAGACATAGCATAAAAAATACCACCAAAATAATTACTTAAAGATATTACATTTTATATACAGTGTATATAAACATAGATATGTAAACCCCTATTAAGTGGCTTTCTGTGTAAACATCCTTTTCCTTTTGAGTTGAATATATTTGCTTATTTCTCAAAAAAAAAAAAAAAAAAAAAAGAAAGATATGTAAACCCCTATTGACGGGTTCCGTACGTAATGTTAAAAATGTTTTGTTAATATTTCATTTATTTATTATACTATATGTATATATATATCTACACTACATATAAAGCAAGAGGGTCAAAGGTAATTTTTTTTTGCCCATCATTCTAAATGTACAAAAATAACCTTGTTGTAAAAAATAATGATAAAATAGTTATAAAAAATATAAATAAAATGTTTTTCTTTAACTTTCTTTTTAATATTTATTTTTTATTTCATTCTTTTTTTCAATTATACTTTTCTTCTTTCCGATTTTAGAGTCTTCAAATTTATCTTTCAATTATATTATTCTACATAATAAACTTAAGTAATAATATTCAATAACTAAAAAAATTTTTATTATTGAAAATAAATAAATATTTTGAATTTTATGAATCATAAAATTTAGTCACATATATTGAGCGTGTCACAGTTGCTAATATTATATAAAGTAAGATGGCTGAATGTAGTTTTTTTTTTTTTTTGGTCCATCATACTAAACGTACAAAAATAATCCTATTACAAATAATGACAAAGTAATTATAAAAAATACAAAAAAAAATATTTTTCTTTTTTAATATTTATTTTTTTTATTTCATTCTTTTCTTCTTTCCAACTTTAATGTTTTTAAATTTATCTTTTAATTATATTATCTACATAATGAAATCAAGTAATAATGTTCAATAATTAAGAAATATTTTTTATTATTAAAAATAAATAAATATTTTTAATTTTATAAACCAAAAAATTCAGTCACATTCAATGAGTGCGTCATAGTTGCCGGTCAAATAATAACCAGAGAGTTGATTTTGTAATTTTTCGAACGAAGACATGTAATTATATAATTAATAGGGTGAATTACAAAAATCACTCTTGAGGTTTGGTATAATTACAAGAACCACCCGTGAAGTTTGGTAAATTATAAAAATCACCCCTGATGAAACCTATATTTTTAAAATTTAGCGAAAGTTGATAATGTTACCGTATAGACAAAGAGTAAATTTTAAAAGTAAAGTTAGAATTTATTTTTTATACACACGATAACATCGTCAATTTCCTTTAAATTCTAGCGATATTACTTCAGTAGGGGTAATTTTTGTAATTTGTCAAATCTCAGGGATGAATTTTGTAATTACACCAAATATCAAGGATGATTTTTGTAATTCACCTTAATTAATAAGTCAAATCTCACAAAGGTTGAGGGAATTACCCCATAAATGTGTAAATTTTTCATCGAGGTTAATTTGTCAAGGGCAAAATTGTCACGGCGGTTTCTTATTGCAGTTGTACGTCGGTTTCGAACCTGGTGCTCAAATAGTTATTATCACTGAACAGCAGGGTGCATTTGGTAATTTCATGCACTCCAACTTTTACACTCTACCCGAGGGTCAGCCGGTCAGGCGGATTCAAATTAGCGAACTCGAAGAGGCGAAATATCTATTTAAGTTTTGAAATGGTAAAATATTTGCCTAAATATCGTAGAGATAAACCCATTTTAAAGTAGAAACAAACAAGTTTCTCCAGCGCTTTGCTTCAAAATCAGGTTAGTTCTCTGGATTAAATATATTTTCAGCCTCATTTATGCCTTTTAATTTGTGTATTTGAGTTTTCTCTGTAGTGAAAATTGTTTGGTTTCTGTTTTTGTGTGATTAGATCTGAAGAAATCGGAGAGTGGCGGCGCCGTTGTTTTGCTTACAATAGATGCCCATATGTTCGATTTATGGGCTGGGTTTACTGAAATAGAGGTTGATATGCTCAAATTTTGGCGGCTACGAAGGAGATCTAGAGTTTCTGATAGTTTAAGATTCATGGCGTTCTGATCGATGTTGATTTGTTATATCATTTCTGGTTTTAGTTGTAATTAAAATTAGTGAATAGGAGAGAAGTATAGAAAGAACTGGGTTGAGTTTATCTCTGAGTTGCTTAGGATGGAGACTTTAGTTGCTGTTGCTCAGCATAGGAATCAACATCAATATTACAGTAGGAACCGGGACCAGGGTTCAATGAAATTTGGTTCGCCTCCTTCGGGTAATTTCAGGGGGATTAATTGCAGGACATTTCAATCAGGAGAAGGTTTACTTCCTATCCCTCTCAAATCTTGCTCCACTGCGACCCCTGTAGCTAAAAAAACGTTTTTCCCTGCACTTTCGCCCAAAACGCCATCTCCTGATGAACACCCAAAGATCTCGACAAGCCTTGCAAAAAGTGGTTCAGTTCCAATACCAATTAAGATCAAGTTTGAGAAGAAGCAAGGAGAGTTCAATTTTTCTGAGCGTTGGGCTGGACCTGCGTATTCAAATTCACCTCCGCCGAGTTCTTTGCCCATCCCTAAGTTTTCGCTGTGTCCTAAAAGAACTGTTTCTCTTGAATTGACTTCTGTGGCGTCTGAATTTGATTTGCGCCTCGTTGCGAAATCCGCACCTACTTCCCCAACGAGGGAGCGCAGCCCTTCCCCCAGTGATCTGTTTGACAGTGATGTTTCTGCTACTGAGACCCTTCGCCGCATCCTTAATCTTGATATCGCTGATGAATGAAGGAGTGTCGGGGTCGGTCAGTGCTCCTGTAGATAAGGAATTTAATATACTTTTGTGGGTTAGTGGTAGAAAGTATATATAATAAAGATCAGTCTGTAGGATAACTTGTTATTAAGAGTCATAGCAGTCTGAAGTAGAGGTGGTATTTTGGTGCAAGAGCTGTGACAGTTGGTTGGTTGACTATCTCCATAGTCTCTGAAATTTTTACTTTTGTTTGATTGGGGACATTGAATGTGCTTTGGTTGCTCAGGCGTGGATTTTGCCTAGGATAAATATTGCGAATGGGGGCCATGGTTTGATCAAGTGGCATGCCGTAGTTGAATGGTGATGGATAGAATTGACGTGATTGTAGAATCTGTTGTGACTAAATATATTCAGCTCGCGGGGGATTATATGCTTTTGAGATTAGCAATTCAGTTCTCCAAGCATATTTCCGCTCAGGGCGGTTCTTTCTTCCATACCGTATTTCTCTTATGTAATTAGTTCCTTTTCTTGTCTTTTCTAAACAGAATTTGTATATGCTGTAGAATCCTAACTTGGTTAGTATCTATAGTATTTTGTCTCCTTCTCCTCATCCCAGTATAGTATCTCAGGCCTCATATTCAGCTTAGCCTCTCGTTAACCTTCATGTTTCATTTAATCAAATACCTAATGAGTCTTTCTTAGCTGTGGTTGCCTGAATTGGCTCATTACAATTCATCTTTGGAAACCCATCTTTCTTATTTTTAGTTTTCTTCTGTATTGTTGCAAACTTTTAGATCTTTGGTTTTCCCTCCACCATATTTTCTGGTTTTTGAAAAGAAAAATGGGAAGGGAAATAGACATAGATGATTTTTTTTTTTTTCCTCCTAGTTCTTAGGTTCGATCCAGGTTCAGTTTGCTCTTGCAAACTTTGCCAATTTTCTTTGCTGGATGTAGGTTAAATGATCTTTTCTGCTTTTAATACTTAGGCTTAATCTGTCCTGAGCCGTCCTTTGCAAACTCGCCCACTTACACCCCTATTTCATGTTCTGCATTTGATGTTGGAGATTGTTGATCATACCAAGCTGTTCACAGGTAATATTTTCTTGATTTTTTACTGTATTTATTCTATTTTCCTATTACTGCTTACACACAGGTTGTAACGTATAATTTTCATGTTTTTACCAGTGCTTGTACAGGCATCCTGCTGAAGAACGATTCTTCAGGCGGCTGTCTCTCTCAGTACTTTGTTGTGTCGCTTATCTGTTTAGTTCTCTGGTATCCTGTTCTGATGTATGTAAGCCTTCGTCGAAGCATTGTGTGTCTTGCGTCTTGTGTTTCTGAAAGTAACCTTTTCTTTGTCTTAATGCGTCGTTCTAGTGTCATTTGAACTATGTAACTTGTGGAGTTCCTGGTTATCTTTCTATGGTTGATTTTGATTTGTTTTGGCAGTTTGTTTTCATTTTCTCTTGTCATTAGTCTGCCTGAATTGCAATGGTAGCTTTTTAAGTATGTTGTGTTCTTTGATTGACGCTATGAATTGAGCACTGGTCAATTCCGATGTAATATGAATTGAGTGTAGCTGGTTCCAATGTGATCAAATAAATGTTTGTGGTTTGAGTATAGATGGTGGATGAGAACTTAAAGCTATTGCTGCTGGTTATTTCAAACTTTCATTACGTTGATCAATGATGGTACCAACTCTTTCTCTAGCATTTCTGCAAATCTGTATTAAAATTTTCTGCAAACTTGAATTTGAATTAGGAATAATTCTCTGAACACATCCTATATTTGGCTATAGGAACATTCCCTGTAGTTTTAAAAACCACTTGTCATTGTAAGTTTAGTTGATAAAAAATTTAACGAAGTATATGTGATATTACAATTAAGCTATTCGAAAATCTAACTTGTTAATGAAATATTGTTACTAGGTCCCTTGTTAATGTAACATGCTTAAGTTTTTCGGATTCCGATTGCAATGTCACATGAACTTCATTAAGTTTCCATTGGTTGAGCTAGTGATGCAAGGTGGTGTTGTAATGTCGTAATTTTTCAAATCAAGACACTTCTTTCTCTATAAGTATAGACGAAAACCTAACTGAATACTTCTATAAGTGTAGACCATAAACTTCCTTAATACTTCTATAATTAGAGATCAAAACCTTATTGAATACTTCTAATTATTTCTGGTTGACAAATCTCAATTAACTAAATATATCCTTCCTTTAGATAATGCAAGCCGATTTGGTATCCGATCGTTGTCCGTTGGTTTTTTGTATCTTTCAGCGCTACGGGACACATTTGCGTATGCACTGTGGATGGCATTCAAACCTAATGGTAGTTTAGAGGGTGTTTGATATTGTTTTTGTTACCCACTTTCAACTTCTAGTTATTGAAAATAGATTTTAAAAAATTTTAGGCTACGTGCCTATAGATTTTGCTTTTACTTTTCGAGTAAAAAGAGTTTTACAGAAATATCTTATTACCCTTATTTTCCAAATTGAAAATAAAAAATCACTTGACAAAAAATGAATTAAGAAATATAAAATTTTCAAAAAATACAACTAGTAGCTTTTTAATATTTTCAAGCTCTTAATTGTAATGTTCTTAGCTTTTATAACTAACTTCTGAATTCTTTTATATAAAATTCAGTCTTTCCAAACTGATAGCGATGTCAAACACCTCTGGTAGTGGAAGCACCACAACTAGAACATGTGGAACCGTTGGAGCGCCTCTTGTTTTATGGTTATACTTAATTACTTATGAGTTGCTACTTTATCTTATTTCCTTTTGTTTATGGGTATTTGGGGACTCCGTTGATGTTGCAAGTTTTTTAGATAAAAAATTAATAATTTATAATTTCATACACAATCTCAGAATTGGAAGCTATTCCTAATGATGGTGAAGTAAAAGCAATGTCGAAATTTCGAATACTTTTTAGTTTTGTATTTGAATAATTAAAAATATTACCTCATTGGTGCTCTGAGTGGTGTATAGTTTTAATTTGTTTACTTTCTGTGTCGATTATCATAAATTGATTATAGTAATCAGCTGAGCTAATAATTATACAAGCAAACCTTTGATTATCTCAACAATTTATTCTTTTGGTAAATTGTATTTGGAGGTTTTAAACTTGAGTACTTGCTACTCAATGACGTTGTGACAGGAACTTGACGTGTATAGATAAGTATTAAACTTGAAGTTGCCTAACTTAGGCGGGTAGCCCTATTTACCAACCATTACATGAGGTTAATTTGAGTCGTGAAATACTTGTCCGAAAGAGACTAGGTTTTTGGATCTTTAGCTTTGAAACATTCATGGAGGTAACAAAAAACCTATTAATATAGTGTTTTGAGATAAGAACTAATCTATGAAAGCTACATTTTTGCATTGTCCTTTTTTTGTTTTTTTCGTTTTTCTCTTTGAACTTTTTTGTGTTGATTAGTTCAAGTGTCTGATATGTTCGCAGTTGAACACAAGAGTTTGTACATGACGTTCGAAATAAAACTGAGGTCGCCAGTAAGGATGGTAATGGGTTCGGGTTCTACCCAGAGCCACCTCCGAATTAGGGGCGGGTTTTTAAATTATAAATGGATCTTGGGGCGGGTCTGGGTTTTCACATTTCAAACCCAAACCCACCCCGTCATAATATTTATATATATTATACACATTTATATAATATATTATATATAAAAAATATGTATATAACATATATATTTTTAATAGAAAACTTATACATAATTTATATATAAAGTATAGATTATTTTGAATAAAAGTGATTGTATTGTGCTAATTAATAATTTATGCATTCAA
>JACFYI010003797.1:371750-417082 GCA_014898755.1 Handroanthus guayacan
CAGTAAGTATACAAGCACTTCATCGACCATAATCCTCACTTGTAATATTTGATCCCAAATGTAATAAAATGTTGGATTATTTACTTGCAACATAATTAGCATAAGACTCAACCAACATCAATTGTATTAGTCAAATCAGGGAAAGACAGGTGCCGTTACATAATAATGGATTGAGAGGCTTGATTAGGCGAGTGTTTGGATGACTCCACAAGGTTTCAAAAACATGTTTTAGTATGTTTGGCAGCTTATCTCATAAGCTCTTTCAGATAAAGTATGAAAATTTTAATTTATCCTCAAGATCTTAACATAGTCTCTCTATTTTAACCATCTTAATTATAAAATAATAATTATTAAAATTTTATAAGCTCTAACAATTTATTTCATCCAAAAACCTCAACACCTTATCTAAATCTTACATTTTATAAGCTCTAAAAACATTTTACAAGATAAAAAAATTTATAAGATGTTTTAAATAAACTTAACCAAACACATTCTAAATCTATCAGACATGCAGCAATGTCAGATGACGATCCTCTCTTGATCAAGGGATACTTTAGTAACAGTTACATAATTTTGTAAAGAAATGGTTGGCTTAAAAGTATTAGGAAAATTTACTCGAATCTTGCTTCTCACATCATTTATATTAAACAAAACTAAGAGATTGCAATGAACAACGCATATTTTTCCCAATCTCTAACATCATAGAAAAACCATGATCACGGGCTCTTCCCTTAATATTCACGGGCTTTCAATCACCACTATTAGTAATATATGATTTCACAAAAAGTTACAATAATGGAACAGTTCTTCAACATTACATTAAATTCATGCCTGCCAAAATTCTCTGTTCCATTTTGTAATAACTTCTCCCATTATCTTTTATGTATGCAAAGGGAGAAAGGGTTCAAGATAAACAGCAAAAGATTGAAAAGACCAGAAAAAATCAGGAAAGAACAAAAAAAGAAAAAGAAAAAAGAAATATTTGACATTGATGTAAAGAATCTTGTTCCCCATGCAAAATCCCATTTGAAGATATGCTAAAATCCCTTTGAAGCAAGAAAGTGAGGCATAGAGAATAATGAGTTCTAAAAAGCATCATCCATCTGTGGATTCTTTATTCCTTCAAAACACATTTCTTGGCAACGGCATTCATGGCTGCAAAAGGCTTTTTCGCCCCTGAAAAAAAAAAAAAAAAAAAAAACACAAGAATTTTTCATAATTATTTATATATCAGAAAAGAGAAAAAACAAAACAGATGAGATTTTTGAAGTCACTTGTTTGGACCAGTCTGCTAGTGTTCAATTATTGCAGTTCAACAGTCAGGTAAGATAAAACCACTACAATACAGGTTTTATGTGAGAGACCAATCATTGATGTGTAATCATTCAATGAAACAAACGGATAATTGCCTCAAGCCCAGGAGGTTTGGCTTAATTATAGAAATGCCCCATGTGGCATTGGAAATCATAATAACATCCTTTGCTATTAGTCTACTGTTTAGTTTAGACAAAACACCTAATACGGACTATATAACTGTAATCTTACAATTATATCCCAGCTGAACTAGCAACAGGAAGGGTTACTGTAAATAGGCCAATGATCACGGGATGTTGAGGTAAATATTTTATGAAATATCATGAAAAATGTACAAAAACTAATCATTCTTCTCAACCATGCCAAAGAAAATCCCTTTAGAGATCCAATAATTTCTGGGCTTAAGAATTGTGATCCTCAAACATGCCCCAACATAGATTCATAACACCAACACTAAACGAAAAACATGAATTAAAACATAGGAAGAAATAAAAACTAAGCTAACCTGTACATGTAAATGTCTTTGTCCTGTCCAAGAATTTCTCTGCAATTGTGACAAAAATTCAAGAAATTTGCTGATGGAGAAGTTGGAACATTACCCTCACAACCAAAATCCACTTTCTTGTCCTCAAAACTTCTAGAATCATCCCCACAACATCTCTCCACAATGCAATCATCAAATATATGGGTGGTTTTAGGATTAGGACCATGAGTAATCACACAAGTATAATCCTCAGAAAGCTCCATTTCTTTCAAGGAAAGCTGTCTACCAAAATCCTTTGAGGGAGTCCCACTAAAAGGGCTCAAAATCTGAGAATTCCTAGTCTTTGTCCCAAAATCAGCAGGAGATTTTGGGGACTCCGAAGGAGAAATTGAAGAAATGGGATTTATAACAGGAATCTGAACTTTCAGCTTTGATCCAAACAGAGCCATTCTGTTAATGGGCTTTGAGAAATTCCCATTAGTTTCATCACTTTTTTCCTCACTGATTGAATCAATAAGGGCAAGTCCAATGGCTTCTGGTTCTTGTTTGTTAGTGGAGTTATTAATTTCTTTAGATAAGTTTCTATCATAGCCGAAAGGGTTCACAAAACTGGGTGAGTTCTTGGTGTCAAGAATTGAAGTTGGACTCATAATGGTACTTTCTGCATCAAAAAGGGTTTTTCCTAAAAGCCCATTGAAAAATCTTGGAGAACTCAAGAAAGATGAAATTGGGGAAGAAGGTTTCTTAGTAGGGGAGATTAAAGAAGGTTGATCAGCCATAAGAGCTTGTTTCTTGGTTACTGCTCTAGATCTATTTCTCAGCATTAGTTAAATTTGTAGCAAATCAAACTGCAATAATCCAAGAAAATAAGTATAAATAAATATCATAACACAGATCAGAATGAGAAAAAAGGGGGGTGTTGAGAAAAAGCCAACCTGGAGACGTGCTTAAGTTAAGCTGCCCATTTGTAGCTGCTGCAAGTCACAGTAAAATCAAGGAAAGAGTCTTACTTTTATGAGCATCAAAAGAATAAACCTTTCCTCTCAAAAGCCCAAAATTATCATATGCGAAAAAGAAATAAAAAGTTGAAAAAGTTAATTAAATCAGCGAAGGAGGACGTAAAATCCTGCTAAATCTCATTAGCCTCCATCTTAGAACACCAAGGGGTAAACATAAAAGACCCAATTTTCGCTTAATACTTATACAATTTCTTTCTTTGTTTTTTTCTCAAAAAAAGCTGTAGTTAAGTTCTATCATAAGCTATAATCTAGGAAAGGAATCAATAAGCTCGTAGCCCAGCTCTGCATTGATGATCAAGAATGTAGAAAAAGCAAATTTTGCAAAGAAGGAGAAGAGGAAAGGGGATAAAATAAGCTCGTATTGGTGGGTTTTAAAGAGGGAAGAAGAAGAAGAAGAAGAAGAAGAAGAGGGAGCATTATTAATTGTTTTGAGAAAAGGAAAGGATGAAATAATTAAATAAATAAATAAAATAATGGAAGGAAAGGCCAGCAACACACGGGCCCTCTTCATTTTTTATTTTTTACTTAATAATAATTTTCATATTCATTTTTGGACTTTAGCATTCATTTTTCTTGTAATAATGACACATATAATTTCATAAATGATAATGTTTAAATAGTTTCATTAAATAATTTAAAGTCGTATTCGAAGTGCAGGTAATTCCTATGTGTATTTACGAACTGCGTTTATAGTTTTGTAAGTGACTTTTTAGTTTTTACATGATGTTGCCCGCAGAAAAATACATTGGATGATAGTTGATCTAATAAATATTTATAATGAGAAAAATGAATAATTAATGAGTACGTAATTTGTGTGAACTAGTGCCACATGTATATTTTCTGCACGTAGAGTTAATAATCAGAGTATAATTAATATATATATATATGAATATATAATTTTAGAATTATAAAGCTTATGAGTGTGCATTTAATTATCATTGTATAATTAGCACAAGCGCCTATATGATTATGGGATGCGAATTGTTATTAAATTGCTTATTTTAAAATGGTGTTTCATTTTCTATTTTATGTCTTTAAATGCAGATTATGTATATTAAATATTTTTTTATAAAAATATTTAGTAAATACAATACACATGATATGTATTTAAAAATATGGAATAGGAAATAAAATATCATTTTGGAATAGGGGATCTAATCCAGTTGATAGTCATAAAAGTGGCTTTCAATTATATAGCAATAGTTACCACAAGTTGCAAATACAAAGTAACGGTTATAATTCTTTTTTTCTAAAATGGTGTTCCATCTCCCATTTCTTATCATAAATACATACAAAATAAAGGGATATTAGTAATAATATACATAAACGTACCAAAATGAGAACATTTTAAAAAGGTTATGTAAAAAAATACTAAAGCGACCTTAAGCTTTATTGAAAAATTATTATCTATTGCACACCTAATGTGTGCTTAACTTATTAATATATATAAGTTAATCATATTTTATTTTTATATGATAATATTTGTTTTAAGTGCATATATTTGAATTTATTTTGTAAAATCAAATATTAAAAAACAAAGAGTGAAAACTTAGAGGACAATTAAATTATATGAAAAAAATAGAGAAAAAAATATTTCGTCAAGATAAGACTGAGATACTAGAAAAACATATGACTGATATACACACAATAATATAAGGGATAATTTCCTCATAAATCCCTTGTAATATAGACATATGCATTGCAGTTCAAAAATTAATAGTAATATTTCTTGCATATTAAAAATATAATAAATTGGTCATTATCAATAGATTTCATGTCAATATAATAATACAGGATATAACTGTAATTTTTCAAATAGTATGTTTTGATTTTCTTTTTTTTATTGGGTCAAATCTTTAGAGTATTGAAGGGATTATTATAACATAGTTAAAATTAAATTTGTATACATATATTGGAAGAAACGAGAAAATATTAAATATGTCTGTGAACAATTCAACTTCTCTAAGCAAGATAATAAAATAATAGTGGCTTGTGTAAGGTTTGCTGTCCTGACTTGAGGTTTGTCGTTATTCTATGAGTGCCCCACTACAGAATCATGCAATCTGTTTCTCTCTCACACACACTAACACACTTATTAAAGCGGGCATCGGGCAGTTAAACGCACGCACTCGAAGGTCAAATTCGTGCTGACCGGATGACGACATTTTTTACAGCTCTGACCGAGTAATTTTTTTTAAAATTATTATTATTACATTGTTTTCGTCGCACGAAGGTTGAGTGTCTCAATGCACTGCTCGTACAAATTACTGCTGCCCTCCACGCGCAGGGATATTTGTTAATTACTCTCGATGTTACATTGGTAATTTCTCTTTTTCTGTTTTTTTAAGGACAATTACCTCAATAGTGGCTAAGGTTGGATATAATTATAAAAACAGACACATAATTTGGAAATTTATAATACAATCTTGTCTAAGGTAGGATTTAATTATAAAAACATACATATAATTTAAAAAATTATAATAACAATGCTTAATATTGTGAAATTTGTATAACATCACTATTAGAGTCAATAGACCTTATTTTGATTGAAATATTTCGTTGATATATGCCATATTTATCCAACATGCATGTTTAAGCTTTTGAAAAGTCTAACCGTCATGTTTCGTATATTGTTAAGGCAATGTTTTTATTTTGTAGAATAGTATTTTAGAGAATCGTGTTTTGTAAGTGTGTTAAAGAATATGATGGATGTTTGTTTATATTTTGAGTGGTAGGTAGAAATTATTTTAATCAATAGATGTCAAAGCAATTATCTTTTATTTGGTAAATAGGGAAAAATTTAATTTTAATAATACATTTTATGTATAATTGTAATTATAAAGTTTATAAATCATTGACTTGCTTTGGAAATTGGGAGTTGATAAAATGGTTAATAAAAATAAGATCCGTGGGCATTTTGGAGATTCGCATAAACACTTTTTCTATTCAAAAAACAATCATGTTTAGATATTTTTTCTATGGCAAATGTCCATTTTACAAAGCAAATCCAAGTTTTTTCACAACTAAACTAACGATAAGGAGTATTACTTAAAAATTTTCAAATCATGTGAAGTATCTTTGTAATTATATTAAACTTCAGGAGCGTTTGAGGCAATCATCCATCCCTTTCCTATCCTAATACACGCCCACGATCACATAAAAAAAAAAAAAAAACCAAATATAGCCAGATGTCGAAATATAAAAATTTGATAATGTATTAAGTTATTATTCCATTGTCGCTTGTACGGTGAAGAGTTTTGAAAATGTATTAAATTTCTTGACTTTTTTTTAATATGCAACAAATAGTATTGCACCGTAAACCCTTGATGGAGGGATTTGGAAGGAGTGCATATTGTCTAGGAAGAGCTTTTGTGCATGATGTCAGGGATAATAATTAGATATGTCGTCAAATATAGAAATTCAACTGTATTGAAGTATCATCTTGCCATCATCATTTCAAAATATTTTTTCTTTTCTAAAAATGCAATCTCATTAAAGAAAGAAAATTTCTGTACATCAATTATCTCAAATTCTTTTGGTTCATTTAATATGAAACCTAGGTCAAATTATATGAATCTTTCGAGATCACAGGTTTCGAATCCAAAACCCACCCAAAAAAAAAAAAAAGAAAAGAAAAGAAAGAAAGAAAGAAAGAAAAAAAAAGGAAAAATGAAACCATTTGCACAGAAAAAGAAAAAGAGGGAGGGAAACATAATAATTAGAAAGTCACTGAAATGGAATATATAAAGAACACCATGATAAAAGGTATTACAAATCAACTAAAGATAGGTCTGCCACATAATTATTAAAAGTATAAAGTTTTACAATAAAGTTAACACTCAATAAATTCAAAGATAATCTTGACTTTCACAAATAAGACTTTCTAATTGCCTCATTATTATATATCCAATTTCAGTGACTCCACAGTTTAAAAAAAAAAGGAAAATTAAAATAAAACTTTGAATTGGCTTGCTAAGTAACTAGTAGGTAAAAATTGGCAATTTAAAATAAATAATCATTTTATTGAATCAATTGAACTTATTTTTATATATGCTTTTGTTGGGGTATATCGGGTATACATTGAGTTCAACTTCTTTATTTTATTAAATATTTTATTTTTTATTTTTTATTATAAATAAACTTTGGCTATCATAATTAAACTTTGTTGCTAGCAATTTTTTTAGTATAAAATATTTGAATATCCACTTTAATTAAAATATAAACAATATAAAGTGACGTTTCACTAAGAAAAAGAGAGTATACTTTTTGTTTCTTGATTTCAAACCCCGAGATATTCCTCATTGATTTCGAATTATTCTTTTATTTAAACTATGGTAATTAATTTCTCATAAAAAAAAAACTATGGTAATTAATTTTTGGACCTTGTTATATATACTATAGGTGTATCAAAAAAGAAAATTTTATCAACCCCTCAACTGTTAACATTGCAATGTAAATATATGGAAGTAAAATTATTCATAAATCTAAAAACAATTGGTGATATTATTTGTAGGATCTACATCGGTTTCATAATTTTTTACCATTTTTACATATCAAAACTCATTTATTTTATAGCTTTAACATATCAATAGTTATATGGAAATTTGAAGGAGTTACAAAATTTAAGGACTCATAATGATTGATGTTCAAAATTAAATTTTTGAGATATTATTCTATCGACAAATAAATTAATGGTCGAGAGACTGATGGCATTTATAACTATAGAAGAATTATTTATTCAATTAGGATTTAACCTTTCTAGTCAAGAAGATTAGTAGGAGCCGCACAAAAGTCATTCCTTATAAATGGTCTTATTGATGATGCCAAATTTACTGTCAAATATGAAAAATTCAACTTCACGGGTATTGCTCAAACAATTGATAACGAGCTTAATAGTTTGAGGATAAAGAATAATATATATATATATATATGTCTTTTCAAATTCTCGACTCTTTAAACAAAATTTGTTGTAATCAATTTGATAAAAGTTAAGGTTAAATTCATGAAAATGCATTGTTAATGTAATTAGGACACATATAGTAGGCACTTGATTTTATGAAAAGGACAACTACTTCAATGCCCTTTTAAAATTCGCTCTAATTAAAAAAAATAAAATGAAATTTGTGCATTGATAAATCAAAATAATATCCTCTATCGATGGAAACTTCATGAAACATTTATAACATTATATTTATAATTTAATATATTGATTGAAATATTGCAAATAAACCCTTTATTCAATAGGATTTCTTGTAAAATAATTAAGTTTCATTAAATTTTTTGTCAACTGAATTGATGAAATTAAGTATTATTGCAATTTTAGGCATTACGAGGAATATTTCTGTATTCAAGTCAATCATGTATTGAGATGCATAAAGGTCAAAAACAGTAAAATAAAGAAGAATTAAAAAAGAAAAAAGAAAATAAAGAGCACGACAAGATTAGGCTTTGGAGTGGAGACTGGTGGCCCATTCTCCTTTTGGGCCCCCGGTTTTAAGTTTCGAAAGCATGATATTGCCCCCATGGTTTTCAATTAGTCTTCGGGAGGTGGCTTTTATCATTAACATTAAAGCATTGAAAAGGACCTTTGTCCCAATTTTATTTATTTATTTATTTATTTATTTTTGGGCTAATCAATCAATGAATATTGTCCATAATTCCATAGTCCTTAATTGAATGATTGAATTATGAGAAAACTATAATTTATCCTCTAGAAAAAATAAAAATAAAAATATCATGTCATATGATGAGAGGGTTGAACATACCAAAGATAAGTAATAAACATAAAATATAGTCCAATGTATAATGTGTTTGAAGCAATACAATTTTGTCAAGATTGTTTTTTAAAGGTATAAATATAGGAATCTTTTTAATTTTCATGTGGATGTAATTTGTCAAAAATGTTGAGGTCATGGATGAGCTTAGTGAATGGCATAGGAGCTCTTAAACACCTGATGAGATCTCAACCTTAATGTTTGATGGTCCTCAATCCCTCTGCTAAGTTGGAATGGAATATATAGTGTGTACTAAGATAAAAGTATGAAATACAAAGAGTGCAAAATTTTCTTTGTATAGGTCTATGTGTAATCATTGGAAGATCTCTGAATCTGCAGAATCTACAACTTACAAATTAGTTCGGACTTTGAACCTATCAGGTCGGATCGGGTCATGAATAAAAAACAACGAGAATCTTTGTCTTGTCCCCAGATGGCACGGGATTTCCTATTTTAAAATAGTGTTTTTTATCTTATTTCATACATTTAAATACATATCACGTATATTACATATTTTTTTATAAAAATATTTAGTAATAAATGCAATACACATGACATATATATAAAGGCATAAAATGGGAATTGAAACAATATTTAAAATAGGAGATCCTGTCCCTCTTTGGACATTTTGGCTCCTTTAAGTGCTTTATTGACATTCTGATCTTTCCGAGACTTATCTCATCAAATGTAATCATATCAGAATCAAAAAAATTTTAAAAAGTAAAATATCTTTTGGAATCAATCTAAAAAAATTAACAATAATAAAATTTGAGAATATAACAGAACCAATAATTCAAACGTCAAAGAGACACCATATGTACCCATTAGTATTAATAATTAAATTGGAGAACTTTCCACATCAGCATGAAAATGTGTCATAACTCATAACCTCAATTACATTACAAGTGTAATATGTTTGATGATAGTGTTTGATGCGTGCACGTTGCCACTAAGTACAACATAATCAATGCAAGGAAATTATGAAGGGATCAAAAGTAATTAGTGCATATACAGATGGGGCTAATTAGCTCCATTACTATTTGGGACTGCATTTTGTCCTATTTTTGGCTAAGTCCAACATCAATAATCAATTCCTACTAATCATATATTAGAGGATGATCAATTATTAATTTGTTAATATATTAAAGTTCAAAATCAAGAAAAGATTGCCCATGAAATTCTTGTGATGCAATTCTTGACAAGAATGCCTACCTAAAACCATAGGCAAACCACCGTCACAATAGCAAGTATTACACCCTTTGTCGAATTCGATAAATACAGACATACGATTTAAATAAAAGAGACGTGAATTTGAACAAGTAGAATTTTTGCTACATTTTGACTTTAGATATAAAACGATTTCAAGTTCTTGGAAGCATTTAAGATTGGGATAATACTCGAAAAAGAAAAAAAAAAAATAGTAAGCACCCCACCTCCAACCCTCTACTCCATGTCTCCATCCCCTAACCCTAGTACTATATCCCACATGAAAATGGTGTCCATTTTTGTACTTTTGACATCGTTAATTGAGAGTTGCAGAAAAATGTGTCATGATTAATTCAGAAATTGGGGCCTTTTATTGGGACAGACCATAACCGGCTGGGACAGATCATAACCGGTGTCGCCGCTGTGGCATGGTGGCTGTGAGTTGCATGGTTAGAAAATTGTGATCGGAATGTTCCCATCGATGGTTGAAAGATCGTACCGAATATCAATGCCCTTATGAATTAGTAGTTCAATCGATTAATTAATTTAATTATTGGTTCAATTGGTACAAGATCTAAATAATGACATATTTATATTTAATATTAAATAGATCTGCCTTGATCTTTTTATAAAATAATACTATCTTCTTCTTTTTATAGGAGAAATGCAGGTCTGAATTTTACTGGTTGCAATGAGTTTTGTTTATTGTGTAGTAATATTTAACTAGTATATACTAGTTTATATGTTTCTATCTAAAAAAAAATTAGATAGATAACATAAAAGAATTTCAAATATGCAAAATAAAGAAGGAAAATAGGTCACCAAATAGATATGGAAAAAGTCAAATGTGGCAGTGGAAAATGTTAAATGAAGGGAAACGAGTACCCTCTTTTTTATTTTTTTTTCTGATGAATTAAGGGAAATGAGTACTTTTTTTTAAATAAAAAGAAAAATTTTCCAATAATCAGGGGCTTCACAAATCACAGTTTCATTGTGAATTTTGATTTTGGAGTCTAAAATTCAAGAGAAATGATGGATAGTGTGTGCTTTATTTGTTGGTTGATAGGGTTTCTAATTCTTTTGCTTAATTAAAGCAAAATTTCTTTTCTTCCTTTCTTTTTTTTTTTTCTCCAAAAAAATGCATTTGATTGACTCGTTAACCGATTGGTCAACTTCATAAATTATGTATCAATTTAGACTAATTATATTAGCGGTTAGAAGCATCAAATCTTTCCAAAATTTTATTTGATTTCTGATTAAATTGGTCGATCAAGTTTGATTTTTCTATTATTAATAGAATTTTCAATGTGCGTCACTTTAGCATTTGTTAGGTGGAATCATTCCTCAACTGCTTTAGATATTTGGATATGTATCAATTCTCAAAGAACGGACTCAGTCAAGACTCAAACTAGAACTTTCGTTTCCAAATTACTACATAATCTTGTAATTATTCAACATAATACCACCTTGGAGATATTGACACTTCATAGACAATGCTCATGTAAATTTTGTGAATCGATCCCAAAGTGCTACCCGATAAATACCCAATACAATTCTATGCTAGTACTTTATTCATCGATATAATTACCTCAATATCAATTAATATATATACACACACACACACACACACACACACTACATATAGTAAGATAAATTGTATTAGCATTTTATGTCATTAGTTCAACTGATAAAAATTGTTGAATCTTAAATTTAGTATTATTCAAAAAATACTACATATAATAAGAGAAATTTAGTTCAACTGATGAAAAATTGTAAAACACTATTCAACACTATAATTAGATTCGTGAAAAATATAATATATTAATTAAAATATTACAAGTTGATCTCCTTGTTAATTAACATGCTTAAGTTTTTAAGAGTTTCAATTGCAATATTTTATTTTATTTTATTTTATTGTTGGATGATGATGGACCTGCAGCTGCTATTGGATAGTTTGCTTCGGGTAAACCCAAATCCATGCAATAGTTTGCAGACCATATGGACCAGACAAGCTGCACTTGACACAGCCTATGCGACGGGCACATGTCTAAGGATAGCTTTGAACTCAGGTGGCTTGCGGGTAATTTTATCTCAGAAACCAACTCAGCCAACTCTTTTTATAAGTATAATTGCAATGTTAGTCCAATTTTATTGAGTTTTCTATTAGTTTAACTAATGAAAAGGGATATGTGTACTATATATAAAGAACCGAACTAGACTCTTCATCATGTATTCTCAAGTGGTGTCCCCAAAATAACCATCAATGGTATCACTCTAATAATCACCCTTGCCAACAAATTATCTATTTAAATAAGATTATGCATACATGTAATTATATTAAATATGTTAATTATATTCTAGTTAATTATTAGATGCACGCAAGTCGAATATGTATAATGTAGTAACGTATACGATTATATTATGATTATTTTGTATACACACATTAAGTGCATTCTATATGCTCATAATTTCTCAAATCGTAAGATGTATTTCTATAATTAACTCAAACCTCAAGGGTGTTGAAGTAATTATCATTTATTTATTTATTTTTGCATGTGCAATTACTAGTGATAATTACCTCAACGCCACTTGAGGTTTGAATAAATTACCATTACATTGTTGGTTCATATGATACATAATTACAATTATACCCATCAACTGAATTATCAATAAGATTATAATAATAATTATCCAAACTTTATGATAATTATGCCATATTTCACGGGAGGTTGAGGTTATGAATTTTTATCCATTACACAATTA
Source organism: Handroanthus guayacan (assembly GCA_014898755.1). Taxonomy (NCBI): domain Eukaryota; kingdom Viridiplantae; phylum Streptophyta; class Magnoliopsida; order Lamiales; family Bignoniaceae; genus Handroanthus; species Handroanthus guayacan. Next base: position 384,311 of record JACFYI010003797.1, read on the forward strand.
CAAAAATGATATATAACTTTTCCAAAAACAAAAATAACATCTTAAAAGAATCCCATTTAGAATATTGTACCAATTCAATATAAATTGTATAAATGGAGAGAATAACTCTCAACCAGTAACATTACACGAATTGGAACACACTGACAAAATCCTAACACAAATACACGTATGTACATTTTTGACAAGTTCCATTATGAGTAAAAGGGCAAAAAAAAAAAAAAGAAAAAAAAAGAAAGAACAATTGATTGAAAATGGGACCATATTACATGTCCTTAAATTCAATGTCTATCTACTGGTAGCTTAGCTTATCTGATACAAAAGCAGTGTACGTCTCTTTCTTCTACTAATCAATTATTATAATCATCAATTTTCTCAAACAAAAGTAGTTGCGAAGATTAACCCTTTGTCCCTTTTTCTGCCAAACACGCGTCATCGTTTTATTCGTTATCAGGTGTTTGGTGGGGGCACAAATGGACACATGTATTTTCCATTGTTTTTCGTGTTGAATATCACCCCACCTCTTGTTTTAATTCAATCAACTCCATGTCTGCTTGTCGATTTTATTTTATTCTCTTCTCTTGCCGTCCCCCTTTGCATTATTGGTTGGTTACTATCCATATCTTGTATAGGACAATTTCACATATAGTTGACCTTAGTATAAAAATAATTTTTGCAATTTAAAAACTTATAATAACATTCACTATTATTAGTTCATTTAATAGAAAAATCAACAGAATTCGTTATAATACTGCTATTGAATCAGTGCAAAGGGATGTGCATGAGGATACAATAGAGAAAAGAATTAGGTTTGGTTCAGAGCTTGAATCAGAATATCCTTTACTCACCTAGGTGAGGAGTTCGGCTAAGACCGAAAGATAGATTGATTTTTCTTGACTGACTTTAGGACTGAAACAAGCCCGTAGAAAAGGTAGCAATGCTTTATATAATTGCTTTTAGTTCCTTTATTTTTAGTGCACTTGTGATAGTTGGTATTGTGCTTGTGATACAGTACTCGTGCAATAAGGCTCATGGTAGCTCACTCGTTTTTGTGATCTGGACAAGCCTTAGAAGGTGTTAAAGGCATTATTGCTGTGGAAAACAATAGGGTAAGGAAAATAAAATGAGTTAATTACCAGACATTCCGTCAAGAATCGACCTTTTCACAACAAAAGCACTCCATATGTCTTCTAGACAAATATCCCCTTGCACTTAAGACATGTCGATCAAAATTTATGTAACTATGCTGCAACTAACGGCTGGTAAAATCTATATGGTGAGAGCAAACGTCATAAGGTATTTATAAGAAGAAAAGACGTAGGAAGTTCTTTTGTAAACGATCAAAACTTTAGGAGGCTTTTAGTAATTAACACAAATAAAATTACATCAATTTTGTTACCATGCCAAGGAGCATCTCCTCGATGTCTCTAAACACTAATTATGTCCCCAAGTGGCTCAAATTCAACAATTATCCAACCTAGGACAAAAGTTTGGGCATGTCAAAGAATAAGAGGAACTAGTATGATACATTACAAAATATTAAAAAAACTACTAAATAACCTTTTGAGTCGAGGCAGTCTTACGGATTGAACTTTCATTACGCTTGTGTTTGATTCTTCTTATCATTTCTGCCTCTCTTTCTAAACTCCCGTCTTTCCACGGAGTATTGCTTCTTGATTAACAAATTGCGCATGGATGTTTTCACTGCTTCAGCAGCCGTGGAGAATGCTTCTTCTCCGATTGACAATTTTCCTTGCAATATTTGAAGCAGAGGCTCCCCTCCGGGTATCTCTTTATCGTCTAGGACTGATGTTTCAGGCTCGACAGTTTCTGAACTGTTGTCACTGAAACCAGAAACGACCCTCACACGAGCCAAAAGTGCAGAATTGTTACTTTGTAAGCTGGATGCACCCATGACCATCCATAACAATGGGATGGAAGAGGAAGCTCCGATACTTGTTGGAATGAACGTCTCTCCTGTAATGGAAACCACCTGCAGTTCACAATGAGAAAGGGGTAAAAATGTTTGAGAGACTACAGGATATCATTGTCTTGTCTCAAAATAGCAACAAAGCAAAGGTTGTTTGGAGAAACACACAACAATCTAGAACAATCTAGAACGCGTCAACGTCAATGATCGCTCACATATAGCAATTTTTTTTTGTTTTTGTTTTTGGCAGCAAATTAGTGTACTCACTTTGATGACGGAGAGTGTGTTGGAAGAGAGGTTGCATTTTAGCAGCATAATTCCTGGCAAGCTTAAGTGATAACAGAAGGATTAATATTGGTTATTTAATAGAAAATAGCCAGCAGAAACCTCTAGAGATAGAAAAAATGTAAGTGACGACATACCTCTGGATGGCAACAGCAATTAGTGAACCATTGGAGGTTGCACAAAGATCGGTTACAGCAGGCAAGATCTCCTCTTGTTTTTGATTAGAATGTAAGAGTCCTGCCTTCAGGAACATCAAGAATCAAAATCAAAGCTAGGGATTAAAGTTTTATTGTTGGAAAGAGTTAAAGAATGACAGCTGGAACTCAGAACTTCATATTACAACAACCAAAAGATAGTTCACAACCCCACTTGAAACGAAAAGAAAACAAAATGACTGGTCCAAAACAACTGGTTGAGTACGAACAAAATGACAGAAAATGAACTTTGGTCCAAGTGATCAGAGGATGGATTATAAAGCTCAAGTTCATACAACCATCCAAATATTAACTGAGCATAAAATAAGTTAATATTGAAACTAAAGATTTTGGTCCGAATTATGGGTTTAATAATTCCCTAAAGGTGAAAATGGTAATCAAGTGATGCATGGCCTTCAAAAATCTTGGGTTGAGATGATTAAGTTACCTACCTACCTTAGCTCCAACATCACACGTATCAAGCAGAGAACCAGAGGCATAGTCCCACAACCGAACCTTCAAGCCCAACACAATAAGGTTAGCACAGGACAAAAGTATGCTCAACGGTTTTCATAAAACGTTGATAGAAAATTAACTTCGGGAATTCTATAACTCACAGTTGAATCACCACTTCCAGAGGCTAAAAGTCCTTGCGGATAATCCTGAGAACTGATGAATGCTAGGCAGGAAACAAACCTGGCAATAGACACATGATGAGTGTCAACATTAAGTGGCTAACAACAACAAATTATTAACGTTCTCCAAGTGAAAAATGATGACAGAAAGATGATCTAAAAGTCAGAAAAAATTATCCAATGAAGATCCTTCATACCAACAAATTATCGCATGTATTCGTAATGCAAGTGAAGAGCAAAGCAACCAGATTACACATGTCGACAAACAAAAAGAAGAAGATTTGATTGTAGTGAACAAGTGAAAATGAAAACACTTACTCAGTATGACCAAGGCAAAAACTCTCTATCTCATGAGCTCCACTTAAGGGCTCTTTCGGAAGCAAAGTGACCTGCCATAAGAAACAGCAAGCAAATTATTCCATAAAACAAGAAACAGGCTGCAATTTACTAAGTAATGAATAGCAAAAATTTGTTACACGAATTTTGAAGTCTCGATCAGCAGTAACAATGTATTTTCCATCTGGAGAAAATTCCTGCACAATGATTATGCTAAAAGTAAGTAAAATCCATTGCAAACAGCTTGTGTGCAATGATAACAACGCTCAAATATAAATTAGTGACTCTAGGTGGACGAAAAAAGATAACTTATTCCATTCAAGCAAGCATGTGATACAAAGGATTCACAACACATATAAGAGGAAAATATCCATAAAGTGAGTTAGATACCGATATGTGGAAATCCCTCCTAATTGGCTCAAACCAATGGATCCATAACATATATACTCATAAAGACTCAAAATAAATAACAAATGCATCACTACAGAAAGTTGGTAACTACTTAATTTGCACGACCACATATCAAAGAAAAAGAAAATACAAACAGTACGCATAGCTCACAAACAGAATGCCTTACCAGTCTAGTTATTATGCTACAATAGTGGGAAAGAAGTGGAACACCCTTCTTATTCACCAGAGCTCGATTTTCATTGTTGTAATCTCTTACATCGACAACATAGACGACACCGAACTTATCCGCAAAACACACAAACATCCCATCACAGCTTATTGCAAGAGAAGTCACTCTCTTTTCCGAAACCCTGTTAGCATCAAAACAAGGAATTTTCACAAAATTCAGTAAACTCTCACTATTTTTTTTTTCCTCATACATTAAAAACATTATTCAGAATTAAGTAAAACTGCTTACACAGAATAAATGCAACGCCAAGAATTAGTATCCCAAATTTTCACAAGCTTATCATCTCCAGCTGATGCAAAAAGCTGCCCACTTTTACTATATCGAATGGAGCGAATTGAATCTTTATGCCCTCCATTTTCATCCAATAATGTAAATCCAGAACCATCTCTTCAGAACAAGTACATAATTAGCATAAAATTGAAGCTTTAAACTAATTAAACAAATAAAACATTGTTTATTTTTCTTACCGGAGATTAAACACGCGGAGATCCGACCCGATGGAGACGGCTATGAGTTTTTGGTTCGGGTGAACTGCAATTAGGGCTGGAGCTACCTCCGTTTCTAGCTTCTCGTCGTGCTCTTCCGTGTGATTGTCCTCCATTTTCTCTGATTCTGGATCGTGGAGTGCTACTGCTAGGGTTTCTTTAGGGTTTAGTTCTGGGATTTTCTTGTCTGGGTTGACCCGAAGCCTAGCCCAATCCTTTCGGCCCAATGGAGATTCACTGGGTTATATCCTCATTTGAAGATTGAGAATTGGGCTCTTGCGAGTGGGCATTCATCTCTACTTTGTAAAATCATTTTTCCTTTTTTCTTTTCCTTTTCTTCTGTTATTATTATTATTTTTTAATATTGCAATTATTTTAAAAGTTTGAACAAAAAAATTAATTTAATAAAAAGTTTCCTTAACGAAGCTCAAAATTTCAAACAATTAATTTCAAAATTGTTCTCACTAGAGCAATTAATTTAAGGGTGAATCTGAGCAAGTGTTTGTGTATGTAAGAACGGAGAAAATAAGGATAACAATTAAAATTTACTTCCAACCTACCCTAACCTACCCCGAATGGGGCTGTTGTGGGACTAGCAGGGTTCATTTGGTACTGTAGGGTCAGGTTGGGTTCGAATTTAAGGTGAACCCCTATCGTAACCCAATTATAAAACATATCCACAAGAAATATAAATTTTATTCCCCAGGCTTCAACCCTTTTCCTTCTTCCTTTTAATTTTTCATTTCTCTCCAATGTTCCCTCTTTAAGAAAGAAAATTAGGTATGATCACGATCGGGTAGAATTTCAATTCTTTTATTCTCAATTTTAAAGCTCACATGAGCTAGCTGAGATAGTTAAAGAAAAAAAATATGAAGGGGCAGGTTTTGGCAGAGGGAAGCTGAACCCGCCCCACTCTAGAGAAACCTCAAAACAAAATTCTTGAATGTTAGCATATGTATTTTATAATAACATTAAAATTTTTTGTATATACAAATTTACTTGCGAATTTTAAATGGTTCTATAATAAGCTATCTGTTCTCTTTTATGTATTATCTTATTTATATGTTGTAATTATTATTCATCTAGCCCTTATAATTACGATTTATACAAAAGAAAAAAACTATGGTCCTATCTATCACAATCCATTATTATTACTCGGTGCTTTCCGACAAAGTAACAGCACGGCTACAGAATTAAAGTACTTGCAACAATTTTCGGAAAAGCACTTTAGAGTTTGACTTTTAATTAAGTGTTTGCATGATTTTTTGCTTGGGGGAGAAATTAAAAATTGTAAAAAATGTTATAGACACCCTCAACTTCTCCCACTTTCTGATGCTTTTAATTTTTGCTCTTAACGTTTATTAAAACTTTCTCAGTTTCTAAATACTGTCAACTTTTTATTAAAATTTTCTCTACAACAGTTTGTTTCTACGAAAAATGAGAAGCTCAACTTCTCCCACTTTCTGATGTTTTTAATTTTCATTTCTAAATACTCTCAACTTGTATTAAAACCTTCTCTACAATATTTTGTTTCTACGAAAAATGAGAAGCTCTTCCAAACACCTCCGATTGTGTAGAGAATGGCCACCCTAAAGTACATGGCAAAAGAAAGTTCAAAGCAATTCAATATGAAAACAACCCATACAAGGTGCCAATTACAAAAACAAAAAAGAAGCTCAAATCAAAGATATCCATTGAACATATTTTAAAACCTGATCCGACTGTATCTAAGCTAAACAAGTAGAAGGGATAATGCAATATATTCAATGCCTCTATCCAAGTATTGGACAACCAAAAAAAGTACGTCCAAACACTCAACAACAAGAAGCATCATACGTTGTTTACAGTCACAAACCCACTGCTGCTAAACACATTTCATCTTCCGTTCAAACTTCCATGCCTAAATTCTCAGCTGCGTGCATCCAAGAACGGTTCCCCTGCAACGCGTCATGGGAGCCACCTGTCGCCAAACAGATCTCTCGTTTCCAAGCGTCAAAATGTCCACATCAGACGTCGACTTGATGTCCCAGTTCAGCCTATCGGGCCCGATAACACCTCCAATAACGTAAATGTCATCTCCCAAACCTATCATTGCAAAACCAATCCTACGACGGAACTCAGATGCTGAAACAATCAGCTTATATGAGTACCTTTCCTGCTTGTATATTTGGCCATGGCTCATTATATATAGCTTCCCCTTAACGACTGCCATGGGACCCTGGAGCCAACTGTAGTCGTGAACCGTCCAACCCTGGCTGATATTTTCCAAGACTTGGACTGTAGATAATCCCTTGTGCAAGATGTGGACCTTACCGTCAATAACCACTCCCGTACATGCAGAATTGTGCGTGTGATGAAGATTGGGTATTGGAAGCCACACGTCCTTTTCTGGGTCATACATTTCAGCTTTAGATATTGATTTCCTGCAGTTAGTAAAGCCACCAGCAACGATTATCTTCCCGTCCAACACACAGCAGGCAAACATGGCTCGAGGAACAATCATGGATGAGCGTAGGGCCCACTGCCTTGTTACTGGATCATATGACCAAACTTCATCGGTAGCAAAACATCCATCCTGATCACCAGTCAAAGGATCAACCGCATCACTACCACCACCAAGCACAAATAGCTTTCCTGCAGCAGAGACTACACCAAAGTGTGCAAGGTGCCGGATGTTTGAAGGAAGATCGGGGAGAGTGATCCAAAGGTCGTGCACGGGATCATAAAGCTGCCATAAATTGTCAGGGTCGTATGCACATACACATATGAATTCCTCCGTTGCATTCACCTCTTGACGGGCTTTGAAAAGTTCAGTGCTATGAATGGCTTCTCGCCAAGAACGAGAAACAAGTTTTAACTTGGGATGAAGATGAAAGGGAACGCGTGCAAGGCACCTTAGGACCACAGCGTCAGGAAGACCTTCAATAAGTCCAGACATAAGTATTGCACTATCCCAGATCTCAGTTTGGTTCGTTCTGTGGGGAAGTGCCTTCACAATGCACTATCTGAAATATTGAATAAATAAATGAGTTAATATAACTGATATGTCTAAAGTTTTTCAGTCTCTACGCACTTCTACAGCTAGAAGATTCTCGTGGCACCAGACTAAAGAAATTAGAAAAACTTGATCCTCCAACTGGAGAAGTCAGCAAAGTAGTCTTAAGTTAGTGGATCTCAACAAATCAGAGTATGATTGGTTCTAGAATAATACAGACAATGGCTCCACAACAGTACAAAGATGACGATGGACTACTAAAAGTTCTTTCTACATAATCTCAATTCTCAAACGTGGGCACCATAGAAGCCTTCAATGAAATAATATATTACGTTAAATGAAAACAGAGTAGACATAAGATTTCCAGAAATATCACTAATGCTATTGCCTTCTAGGAGATGCTAAATCTCCCTAATCAATTGATGATCCCTATACACTAAAGGTTAATATTCAACACTGGTGATGTAAATGAAACATTATAGCTAATTATATGGCACAAATAACAGTTAATATTGAATGGAAATCACATAAACGAGGATGAAGTATAAACTTCTTGAACAAACCATTATAAGAGAAAAAACTGTTCTAAACGTCTTATATAAGAACAATTTCATCCCATTGCCTTTAATAACACTGTAGTGTTTGATGAGCTCAATTACAAGGAACTTATCCCTAGCAGGGGCAAGCAAAGAATGAAGAAGAATAGAACCAACTATAAGCATATAATGAGGAGAAGCATCACATATACTGTGAAAAACCAGATAACAAATACAGCCTTTGCCACGCCTGGTATTTTGCAATTTCTTCCCACCCCAAAAAAATGGAACAGTAAATAGGAAATTCATCCTTTACCCATACATCATATGCTGTAGATGGAATACAGTTCATGATAAATATAGGCCAATTCGACAGATCTCCTAGGGGCAACTCTTCCATGGTTAGAGGACCAATGGCCATTTCAGAAGTAAGTGAATGGCAGTACATGTATTTATGACAAGATAAGGGGAGTAGTACTCCTTCTCTTGTGCTTTTATAGAATCAGAATTGTATATCTTTCAGTAAGGGATTAGTACTCCTCGTTTTGAGGCTTTCCAATTGTACAAAAATGCTATAATCTTGCTCTGATATTAATAGAAGGGAAAGGGTCCACGCCAATCCCCCTCCTAGACATAGGTGGCTTTATTTATTTATTTATTTATTTATTTTAAAAAAACGTTAATTTTGTAAACATTAACATAAATTACAAGTATTTTGTTCATGTGCTCTGATATTCTTTTAGAAGCATTTAGTATATCATGCTATATAAATTTATTCTTTTATCTTTGAGAGATATTAACCATGTTGCATAAAATTCACAACAAACTAACATATACAGAAAGATTCTACCCAAATAAACCTATCCAAGAACATTAAGGATGAATGCCTCTCTCAATCCCTAAACTTAGAATGACCAACATCTCAACTACAGCATCATCAGATCATAAGCAGCCGTTAGCTGTTTTACCTTTCAATATAAAGCATAATTAGCAAATTAACCCATTTTTGCATTGGTTGAGCCCCAAGGTTTCTTGGTCACTAAGCTCAACGTGAAAACACGTGTTATTATCTAATAAAAGATCTCCATAGTTGCGGAACTTATTCTTGTATTAGCAGAACAATTGTCAATGAGTTTCAACAATGTCACTATTACCAATAGTTTGACATGATATTTTACATCAACTTATCAACAATATTTCAGACTAACAATTCTATACATAATTTAGCAACAATCTTAATTTCTATTTCTGACTATATAAAAACAAAGCTCTAGACAACGACGTAATTTTGCTGCATTTTTAAACACAATCATGTATCAATACTCAATTCTAAAATCTAAAAACTATGTTGTCACCTGCTTAACCATTAATCATATGAATTATGATCAAGTAGATCAGAAGGCTTCCAAGTGAAACGAGATTGAGAGCCAATCAAAAAGTCATGAACAATCCAGCCTTTTTTCTTATCCCAACATGCTTGTGCAATGTAAATAGGAAAATAAGAAATAGGAGGTGAATAGAAGCGCAATGAGCGGCCATTCACTTGGAAATATATCAGTGTGATCGTAGGCAATGCTGTCAGCACATGAGTAAACACCACAACAATTCTGTAATCATTCTTATCTAATTGACAAGCATACAGGCCAACTCTTATCAGCAGAACGTCCCAACATGGTTATTATCTACAAGTACATATCAATGTCCGTGCCTCTGTTATGAAGTGATGCTTTGTATCTTATCTCACTTTAAAAATTCCTCCTAATCTCCCTCAAAAAATTGTTTTTTACCAAAGATTTTCCATATCTGAAACATGGAGAAAAGGAGAGAAGGGGATCATTGACTTCATACATCCCTGATCTTCACAAGTAAAAGTACAAGACAGAAATCCACAATAGTTGCTGTTAATGTATATGTACAACTAAAACATACACATTTAATTGAGCTCAGAACTTTAGAACCTCATAACCAGTCATTTTAATGTAATCAGTTCTACACAGGTTATGTAATTGATATATACAAGGTTAGAAAAAAGAAAAATAGTCACAGGAAATCAAAAAACCGAAAAGCCAAAAAACTCCAAATTGTAAATGATATTTATAGCATCAATTAGAGAACAAGCAAGAAGCCACACTCTACAAGCACCGGAAAAAGAACAGATGGTGACATGCCAAAACATTTTGAGCACTCAAGCCCTGTGAGTGTGAGTACGCATTGCAATCAGAAAAACAAAGGGAACAAGGCCAAGGGTCTCCACCATTGACTTTAAATGAGAATGTATCCTAATTATGGTCCGAGAAAAAAAGTTCCACACCCTTTCCAGCACGCAAAAGCACAACTTTCATATTCTACCCTCTCACGGCACCAACCTTTCAAATTTATTGACAATACCATTATCACATCGAGATTGCAGTCTAATACAACCAATATTCACTATTTTTGGTTCTCTTACATGATTACATAATTGTAGGTTAATGGTTAAGGGAAAACGAAATAGTAAATAGAAACCACTCATGAACTACATGAATTCAAGCACTCAATTCAATGAGGCATAGAAGTAATGCAACAATACATTTTGTTTCCCATTAAAATTCAACTTAACACACTTCGAGTGAAATCCACGTGCATTTTTAAATCAACAAATTTATCACTGAACATCGAAGGCAAGCCAGATGCGAAACCCATTGAAAGAACCCAAATTCCATCACCAGAAGAACCCTAACATGCAGTTATCAAAACCATGCACCTATACGCACACAAGTGCACCCCAAGATTCTCAATTCCAGACGGTCATCGCAAAATTAAACGAAAGAAAAGATAAATTAACCGTTACTTCCCTAAAATCCAGAAAAAAATAAAATAAAATTTAAGCGAAACCCAAAATTCCAAATTAATGACAAAAATTACACGCAAAACAAAATCTACCTGAATAACAAGTAATCCGATCAACAAAACACGATTCCAGCTCCAATCTGCGAAACTCTCAGGAGAAATAAAAAACCAAGAAAACGAAAGCGCCCTTTCCTTGGAGTCTTGAGTTTCCGGCAGTTGTCACAAGAAGAAATGCAAGTTTCCAGAGATTACAAACCCTGTATAAAAGTCAGAACACAGATTTCTTGCACATACGAATTAAGAAATTCCAAAGGCTGTTATCAGAATGGTGTAACAATTGGGTAAAAGAGTTTTTACCCTTAGAATTGGGAATAGAATTGGGAATTAGGATATTCCATGTCTACTGCAAGGCGTTTCCCATATGTCACGTGCAGGGCACGTGTTTCTTCTCAATGTAAAATTCCAACTTTTTTCCGTTTTTTTATTCTTTTGGAAAATAATTACACGAACTTCCCAAAAAATTGATTTAATTACAAAAACACTCATTATGTTAGGAAAAAATAACAATAGTACCAGTTACATATTATAATTAGACTTTGAAAATCAATCATCTGTTCTTAACTTGACGATTGGAGATGTTATTGCAATTTGTTAAATAGTGAGTATTTATGTACTTAGGTTAAATTTAAAAAATATTAAGGTAATTATATCTTTTTAAGCTAATTACGTCAACACTTTTGAGTTTTGACATAATCACTAAACGATCCTTGAAATTTGAATAATTATAATTATACTCATTAACTATTGTTTAACTAACGCACATTACATCCCATGAGTTAATGTATAATTGCTATCACACCCCATTATCCAGGAATTTTACTTGTATTATTGCAGAATATTTGTGAGAGTATAATTATGTTTATTCGTTATTTGAATTAATAGTACAGAATGTAATGATAATTATTAAAATTTGAGGGATTTTTTTTTGATAATTATGTCAATATAAAGTTATACCCCCTCCAATAAGTTGGCCGCTTCCCTTTCAAGTTTCTCGTTGAATCTTGGTATTGGGGTATGAGGGATTGCAAGCTGTTTCCATCTGTCATACAGCTGGATGACGTCATCTTTCTAGTAACAAAGCATTAAATTATGTCATCATGTGTGTAATATATAATAATAATATATAACAAAAAAAAAGAAAAAGAAAAAATAGGCAACGTGATGCTTGTGCAAACTCAAAAAAGTCAAGCTTAACAATAGTGCAGCCTAACTGTTAGGTATTGCGTCGAAATTATCAAGGAGGCCCAACATCAAGGGGTGTGTTTGGCAAATCTTATTTACAACATTTTTATATGATCCTATATCTTGTACAGTTGTACGGCATTTTTAGAGTTCATAAAATATTAAATTTTATCTAAAAAAAATAAATTATTTAAATTTTTAAATAAATTAAGATAAATAGAGCTTACAAAATCTTAATAATGATATGTGAAAACTGGTTAATTAAAATTTAATCAGCACATTAAGATTTTAAGAATAATTTATAAATTTCTTACTTTTTTAAAAATAACTAATAAGATCCTGACAGTTGATTTTGGTGCCTCATAAGACATTTTTGGAAAAAAAAATTTATCAAACATTTTTTGAGCAAACATCTTATAAGCTTATGTAAAATGTTTTTGGGGACTTATAAGTTTTTTTTTTTTTTTTACTCAATTCATTCATAGGGAAAAGTCATAACAAAACAAGTCATGCAAAGGCCCCAAAAACCAACAAAAGACAGCAAAGAAAGGACAGAAAAAACATCAGAGCGTGTGGAAGAAAAATCGACAAGACTATGGAGGTTCATTCTCAAGCTCACTTAAACACCCTCTAAATTGACAAGAGGACTGTCAATGGGATGGATATTAATTCGAACAAGAATTGAATTTAGGATCCTAGGTCGATTAAAGTGTCCGATGAATTATACATGGCTATAAATATGCATAATTTGAAACAAATATCAAATTAAATATGGAGTTAAGCAACTCAATCAATTAAAAATTCGAATTTGAATTTAATAATATTATTTTGCCAAATTAGTATTCTTATAGTTATATATAATAGTAATAAGGACTTTTAGATAAAATGTAACGCAATATTATGGTCTATCAATCATGCTTTGTCATTGATATTGAACATTAGCCTTAGAAACATTGGCCCAAAAGCAAGAAGGGTAGTAAAAAAAAGAAGATAAAGAACATCAAGTGTAATAATACACAAAGGTTTATTATAATGTCAAATAAAGGCTTGCACAAAAATTTGTAATTCTTATGCCAATATAAAAAAAAAAATTGTCGAAATCAAGTCTTGCACCAATTATTATTGTGTAACAGCCAAAATTAAGAAAAGAAAAAGAAAAAGATATAATTGGGTCGGATTTTTCTGCCAGATCTTGAATATCCCTTTAACATGGACATGATAGTAAGAGCAAATCACATACGATATTGGTTCACATTCGAATATGTATATTGCAATCTAGATTCAAGTTCTAAAAGCATTGATTTGATCTAGACCCATTAACAACCCTAGACAAATTAACTCCATTACATTTAAGATGAACTTTTGCTCGGGATCTATTTAAAATAATGCCTCTATACACTTAATATGTGTATCACTAATAATAATTTAAATGAAAATTTAGTGAAAAAATTTCTTCAATTTTTGAATTTGAAAATGAATAAAAAGATATCATCTTTCTTCTACACATTACACACCCATATACATTCAAGAACTTGAAAAATTCATCAATAACATTAACTTCAAAGAAATAAAGAAAGTTTGACCATTAAAAATAAAGAAAGGAGAAAACAGCTAGAATATGTAACGTAAAAAGTACATAATTAAATAAAGATAGCGAATTGTGAATGCTTGTGAGCAGTCAAATTAGTGTTAGTTAAGTTTTAAAGTGCATTATTGTCATGTAGTACGTATGTACGTAGCAATAATTATCACTACTACTTAAATTATGATTGAATTTTGAAAATACAATATGCAAATATAATAAAATAAAAATAATTTATTGAAATTACATGAAAACATATTAATTAAGTGCTGGTCTATATATAGTCTATAATATGGATGAGTGATTGCCGTTACTCTACAGTTTACAATAATAGTGTATTAGCGTGGATTCTTAGCAACCTAGAAACAAAAGATCAAAGAAATTAATTTTGTAATTATTTTCCCCTTGTACAATTTTGCAAAAGTCAATAAATTTATTGTAAATGCGTGATTTCTACACTAACCTTCTTTCCCAATTTTATCGAATGTCCTCGGATGAACTAGTAAATTAATGCGTCAGTAGGATTGCCAAACATCTAACGTACTAGCATATAATGTTTAAATATTTAACATAAGAATATAATTTATAATTACGGTTGCCAAACATTTAGGGGGTTAAGAATTAGGATAAGTATTTAAAAAATAAAATATTTTTGGACTATATATTTTCACCTTTTCAGAATATATATATATCTCTTTAAAATAAAAGACATTTTACATTTTACATTTTAATTTGACTATAATGATAATGTTATTCTATCTTTGTTAGTTCCCTTTTTTCCCATTTGACATTCCCCTCCATCAAAATTCTACCTCATTTGGATGAAAAGAAATTTTGCCACCGTCCTTCGGATGCAGCGACACTGCATGCAGCTTTTTATAATGGAGGTATAAGGTTCAAGTTTCACTGATAGCATGTAGATATTTGTCTGCCGTATGATAGTTTTTATCTATCGAATGGTGATTTAGATTATTTGAATTGTATTTAGTCATATACTTGGTTTTTAAAATGTATTTTTACAATAATATTGATGTACAATAGAATATAATTGCTTCTCTAAAAAAAAAGATAAAAAGAAATTTTCTTAAAAAAAGGGAAAAAAGACAACGATGTGAAAAAAATGAAATATAAAATTATATTTGAAGCGTGGAAAAAAAAATTCTTACTAATTTTCTTTTTTCAAATCCAAGAATATTCAAATCAGAACATAAGGTAAATATCCTTCTGTCGTGCATACTTTTACATGCTTTCTAAATTATTGCAGATGTCTCATCTTCCAAATGGTACCTCTTAGGACTAAGTTATAAAATCATAATCTAACAATATATATCATCTTCGGGTAAATTGCATTTTACCCTCTGTAAAGAGCGAACAGCACAAAAAACACCCTATGAAAGAAAACAATAAAGCACAACATCTCATTGTATTTTTTGAAAATAAAGCTCTCACGGGGGGTTAAAATACATCAGTTTTGAAAATACAGGTTAGCGTTGTGCTTGTTTTTTTTTCATGGGGATTTTTTACCATTTTGTCTTTCACAAGGGGGTAAATTACGATTTTACCGTATCTTATTCTTCACACTATGACAGCTCAAATGACTATGAAAATTCCGGCGCAGAGTAAAGCAGCTAGCACAGAAAGCAGTGGAGAGTATGAAATCTTGGTAGAATATCCTGCATAAATTGAAAAGCAAAAGGAAAAAACATTTATAAATTATAACTATATATTTTGCTGATTGAAAACTGTTATTAACAAAGCTCTAGTTTTTGGTACCTGATGGGGTTTGCGTAGCATTGCGTGGAGCTGAAAATCAGTGGAAAAGAGGTCAGATTTAGACTATGGGTGTTTATTTGGAAAATTAATCATAAGTAGAATTAGATAATTATCTCGATATCCTCCGAAATTTGACCTAATTACAAATACACCTTGTGTGATTTTGAAATTATAATAACACTACTAGAATTAATTCTTCTGATAAAAATTTTGAATAGAGCTGATGTGATGTTACCATTGGACCCCTTGAAAATCTAATATTGAGTAAGATATTATAATTAATTAGACTTTCTGGGGATATAACACATGGCGTGCTTATAATTTTTGAAATTACATGGATGTTTATGAAATTAGACCAAATTGCGAGGGTGTTGAGGTGGTTATCCCTGAGAATTAATTTTTATTGGAATAGTTCTAAAATCATCTTAAGATAGGACTTTGGTTGAGTTTATTAGCTGTCTGAGAAGTACCTTTATATATTTTTACTTGTATATATTTCCAGTTAATATATTTACTATAATATTTTAAATCGAGCTTGAATTTGAATTTTACTTCTAGTTGAGTTCGGGCTAGATCTTGATTGGTTTTCGAACTTGTATTGAGCTCGATCTGGCCAGAGCAATTTTTCGAGCTCGACCTCAAATCTTTAAAAAACCCTAATATTTGATTCTATTTGGTTCATTAATTTACACTCCTTGTAAAGATGTTTGAAAACATACAAGATGTTACAAAGCACTTGGTAATATTTTCTTAAAAAGGAGCTCATAAGCACCCAAAATAAGATATTAATGTAAACTCTTAAAAAAAAGGGAAGTAGTTCCTAATTACTTACTTTTAAAATCTTAACATACCCTTCTAATTGTAATCATATTAACTAAAAATCTCCATTACCAAATCACATAATTTCGCTTCAAAATATTATTTTATCCAAACACTTCAACAATTCAATTCTAAAACACTTTAATTCTCTGTTCCAATTTATATTTCATCTTTTATTCCATTAACTGATGCCTCCTAAGTGTATGACATTCAGAATTCTATGTTTTTATAGAGAAAGATATAATACACTTATTAGCATATATTTAAAATATTAAGAAATAGAAGATAAAATATCATTTTGACACAGATAAGCCTAACTCTAAGCGGAGACTCTGCAAATTCTTACCTTGACACGAGGAAACTGGCAGATTTTGGAGATTGCAACCTTTAGGGATAGCCAAGACCCGAGTCCTATTGATGCCGTCTATGTTTAGGACGTCACAAAGGCATAGTGGTTGTGTCTGAAGTATGTTTCCGACCCCACGACAACAATCAGACGGAGGGGTCGCCATGCCACTCCCGATGAATGCATAGCACGGTCTTAAGCTTCCAAGCGGGCAATCGGATTCTGCTATGGATATTAAGGAAAGAATTGTTGTAAGAGCAGTGCTTAATGCTACAACCATTGGCATCCTCCTTATTGCAGCCATATTATGGTTAAGGGATCTTCGGTCTTTGTATATGGCTTATAAATTTGTAGATATTGGTGCTTCAAGTTGATTTAAAAGATGCCGTGGAAATGGATTTATTTTATAGTAAGTTCTGTAAGAACAAATGACTTGTAGGGTGTTTGGTAAGCTTGTCTCGAGCTTGTAAGATATTATATGTTATTTTTAAGGTAAGGTGCTAAATTAAGTGTTTGGATGAAATAAGATATTAGAGCATATAAAATGTCAGTAAATGCAATTTTGTGATTAATTAAGATGGTTAAAATTGAATGTGTATGCTACGATTTTAAAATTAAATTTGGACATATTTACTTCTTCTTCTTCCTTTTTTTATTTTTTTTTTTATTTATTTTTAGCTCGTCCTAAGCATCCCCTTGGTACATCCAAAGCTTCCCTTAGTACGTCATTCATTAACTGTGTGCAAAAAGGCTACATGCATGGGGACAAGTGTTAGCTTTGGGCTTCTTTCTTAATGCGCACTTAATGTAACTGGCAGTTATTAATGGCAGGTCAAAATTGTTAAAAAGCCTCAAAAGTGAGGCTAATTAACTATGAATTCATGGAAATAAATTCCGTTAATACCTTAACCGAGTGATGTAGTAGGTGCCGGCTAGGGATTCTTTGTTTCAAATTGATATTTATCTTCTATTTCAAGCTATAAAAGTATATAAATTATGTGCATATTTGTTCGTATTTTCAAAGTCTATTTTCACATTTTTTATTATTTGAAAATTGAAAATTATCTGTTTATACATTTTTTTATTAAAAATATCACTCATTTTTATTTTCGTTCATTTTTACATCTACCTTATTACCTAATTATCATATCAATCAAATTGAAATTTTATTGTGCAAAAAGTAACAAATATTATTTCAAAACAATTAAAATATATGTTTTTTGAAAAAGCACATCTTCTTTACATAAAAAAAATTATATTTTAATAACCTTTTATCACTACACCAATCCAACTCGATCAAAATTTTCAAACAAATCATCTAAATACATTTCATTTTTCATATAAAAATTCATAACTACTTTTTCATATTTTAGAAATAATGGAAATTGAAAATGAAAATGAAAATGAAAAGGAAAACACAACCAAATGCGTCCTATATTTCGTCAAAGGATGTAGGGTTGCGGATGCCATACAGTTAACATGTATTGTACAATGGGATATATAGAAGATGATGTTGGAAGTTATAATCTCTATCCTCCAAGCGCCATTTAAAGTATTGTTAAAGTGTGTGGGGCACTAGGTGAATGAATATGTAATTCCTACACAGTCAAAGTATATTACTGAAAAAGAGTGTGTGGGTATTTCTAGAAAGTCTTACTCAAAAGAGTATGTTGAAAATTGTAAAAGTTATTGAGTCTTTAGAGTTCTAAAAGAAATAGAAGTACACAAAAGAGAAGAAAAAAGACGAGAAAGAGAAAAAGAAGAGTGAGTAAAATTGCAACCGAGCTAGAGAATTACATAGCAAAAGTGTTGATTGAGTTGAAAAGAAAGAAAAATACAGCATGTTCTCATTTCCACTTCATCCCTCTCAAGTTAATTCATTCCGCTGCATATTTAGAGCCCATCATCCAATAGATAAAATACGAACAGAATAGAGGATCCAAGTTTTCAAACAAGGAACAAAAGGGATCAAAATCCTTCAATTTATTAATCGCAAACTCCACTAGAAATGGAGAATAATGAAGGTATAAGAGAATACAAGCATTTATGAAAAAATGTCTGGACAAAAGCAGCTAAAACTGTTGAAAATAATTCAATAGAAAGTGTTGTCGATCCAAACACCAATTAATAGAGTAACAACTACGAGGTAGATTGACGAGGTTCCATCGGATACGCTCCCACTTGTTGTTGGAACTGTCTTGGAACCTGTTCCTGCATTTTGGATTGATACCGAAGTTATATGTGCACCAGTTTTCAGTAAGAAAGAGGAAAATTAGCGACGAAGTGTACGTGTGACAAAAAAAATTATTTTGTCATAATAAACACTATTTTTATTTTTTATTAATTTAGTTTCTATTTTTATTTGATTTTTTTTATTTGTAGATATATCTCTATTATTTACATTTTCCTCTTTAAATACAAGATGAATTGAGACATTAATTATTTTTTAATTGTATATTAATGATAATCAAAGTGCATAATTGCTTTCTTCAAATTTCGAAGGTACATGATACCATCTTTATCTCTTAGGTTTCCTTCGACTGATGCAGGAACTATACCAAAGGCAACGCCTTTCTCTTTTTATTTAGCGCATAGAAATGGGCTTATTAAATTATATTAATTGTGGGCTTAAGATAGCAGTGACCACTAATGGCAATTATTAAGTTTGAAAATTCATGTTAATTGACGTTAACAGGAAATATAGGCGATTGAAACTCATTGGTATACTTTCACCATGGTAATGATGCGTAATTTTGACTGGGATTGTGAAAAATTCATTATGACCATATGTTTCCACCTGGGTGAAGTTAATGACAAATGATATTTTTACCTTAATAATTTTGGGTTATTAGCTATTACTTCTATTATAGCTGTTAATTTTGGGTTACTGACTACTATTTCATGGCTATTAATTTTTTGGTTGTCAAAATTTAATTATTTTACAGTGACACTAAGTGATATATGTATAATTTGTTACAATTGTTTGATGTCACTAATGTTCAATATATATACATATGTTATTAGTTGTCAATAGTAACAATATTGTAACACAGTAGCTTAAGTCACCGTTAAAGTATATTATCACCAAACACTGATGTCGAATAATTATTTTCTACACATACACCAAAGAAAACATGAGATTTTTCAATTGAAAGTATCAATTAAAACAAGTTCACATCTTATACATACCCGAAGGAATTTCAGGGGTTAGCGTTGTAGTAGGACTCTCAGAAGGTTCAGTGGGTGCATCTGTAGGAGGACTCAGTTGTGGAGGGGCAGGTCCATTCGCAACAGCTGTAAAGATCCACATTTAAGAATCCCTTAATCTTATCATCATCATCATTCATATGAATTTGAACAAGGAATAATTACCTCAACACCCCTAGTGGTTGGCATAATTACCATAATACCCTCAAAGTTTGAATAGTTATCATTGTATTCCCTATTTTTAGTTGAGCTGATTGAGATGGTGTTTGGGTGAGCTTATAAGCTCTTAAAAACATCTTATAAGATGTTTAAGAGCTTATAAGATGTCATAAAGTGTTTGGTAAAATTTTTCAAAAAAGGTCTTATTAACTCAAAAAATAAGATGTTAGGAGATTATAAGCTCTTTTAAGAAAAGTAAGGAACCCCCAACTTATTTTTAAGATCTTAACATCCACATTCATTTTTAACCATCTTAATTACAACATTGCCATTACTAACATCTTATAAGCTAAAAGATCTTATTTTATCCAAACATTTTAATAACTTATTTTTAAAATAAAATTCGACATCTTATAAGCTCCAAAAACATCTTATAAGATGTATGAGCTTAAAAGATGTTTTAAATAAGCTCAGCCAAACACCCTCTGAATGTATAATTACAATTACACTTCTTGAAAATTCTAGAACATTATAAATAGATATTCTAAACAAGGGGTGTGATTGTCATTGCGCGTGAGATATAACTACGATTATGACTCAGCTGAATTAATGGTAGGAGATATAATGGTAATTATCCAAATATGTATTTTGATGATTATGCCAAATATCAAGAAGTGTAGGAATAATGATCCCTTTGAACAAATATTGTAATAATGTGACTTTTAACAAATATTGTAATAATGTGACCTAATCCATACCATTACACTGACTAACGGAAGGAGTTTGAATATTACAAGCAGCAGGCAGGGCCAATGCAAGAGTTCGGTTCAGGACAATGCTAAGAGAGAAACCGGCGCCGTTATTGTTAAGCAAAGGACAGACGCATTGGGGCTGCGATTGGACAACGTTAGAAAGAGACGTGCAACACGACAATGGTGGTGTTGATGAGTTTCCTGTGACATAGCTTATGCACGAAGACAGGCTCATAACTGTGTTGGAACACTTTGATTGAGCTCTGGCTTGTCTGAATAGCATTAGAGCAAGGACTAAGCGCAAGCCCATTTGGTATTTGTTAGTACCCATGAATTTGGTTTGAAGACTGATAAGTGAATGATGCAGATAATTATATGGGAACTTGAATAGATTAAGACAACATTATTTGGTGTTTTGGTTGGCCGACTTTTACTGAACTTAAGGTATCATTGATAACTGAATAAGGATCCTATGATTATTTCATAAGGAGGAATTGTTGATACTCATGCAGGACAAATATCTAATACTAGAATACCCGTTTAAAATTGGGTCAAATGTTGAACGGATAGGATCCTTGAAATTAGATGTGCTCAGAATAATTGATTTGGACTGGCTCTCACTGCACCACATCTTGACCGTCGAGTACTAGAGAAGAGTTAGATGACTCAATTTATAATGTGTCAATCGTATTGTTTTAAGATATGGTAATCATTAGATATAGGGTTAATTATAGGGAACTTCCTCAAGAGATAGTGTAATTATTGACTCTACCTTTCTGCCTTTTAGAATTACAAAAACATCCCTTCTAAAGATACTCTATTTACATGTTTTACCTTCTATTAGGATCTCCAAAGAAAACTATTGATACCATTTAAAATTTGGTTAAGTTTACTAACTTACCCTTTAGTCATATTTCTTTTGACATTCTTCTAAATTTTTTTATGGACACAGATAATATTAGTAATTTCGGAAAGTTTCAAAAAATTTAGAGTGCTTTTCAATTTCACATAGTATTATTATGGGCGTCTTTGTCCAAAAAAAATTTAAGAATATGTTAAAAAATAGGATTAAAGGGTAAGTTAGAAAAATCAACCAAATTTTTTGATGACATCAACATTGTTTTTAAAACCCTGACAAAAGGGAGTGATATATAAACAAAGTATTTTCATATGAGAAATTTTTTTAATTTCAAAAGATCAAGAGAGGTGTAGTCAGTAATTACACTATTTAACGTGGAAGGTCGTTGGAATTGATTATTAACCCTATATATATATATATATATATAAATACTTTTGGCCATAGCTCTCCAATATTTTCTATCCTATTGCACTTAGATTAAATAGACCAACCACGTGTATTCATTGGACAATCCCAACGATCGCAACTGTTATCTTTGATTTTAGGTCCTAATTTAATCAAATTAAGTAGATAGTGCAATAGGAATTAAAATCTTCCCAAGTCAAGACGTAAATCAAAAAAGACAATCCCAAATTCAAATCACATGCCTAATTCATATTCATAGGTCCAAGAATAATTTTCTTATGAAGTAAGTGCTGCTTACATTTATTTTAACTAATCTGTACGATTATTTGTTAATCGAGAAAGCAAGTAATATCTTGTTCAAATGAATCTGGTGAACTCCT
Source organism: Handroanthus guayacan (assembly GCA_014898755.1). Lineage (NCBI taxonomy): Eukaryota > Viridiplantae > Streptophyta > Magnoliopsida > Lamiales > Bignoniaceae > Handroanthus > Handroanthus guayacan. The sequence goes on from JACFYI010003797.1 coordinate 406,697, forward strand.
TAGGTATACCAAGAATGTTCAGGTGACATGATATGACATCAAAAGATTTTATTTTTTGTAGTATGTAATAACCATAAGATATCGTAATTTCTATATCAGTTCAAATATATTTAGGTTTATGTAGTTCAGTATATACTCGGTAGTTAGTAGGCACTCCCACCAAATAGTTTGACACCCTCTCTTCTTCATCCGAAATTAGAATCTGTAATAGGAAAAGAAAGAACAAAATACGGGCATAATTGATTTCTACTAGGTTGAAATAATATTGCTACAAGAAACACTCTATTAACGAGAAGTATACCTATGATGAGATTTGTTATGAATTTGTGGTAAATTATATAACAAAGTTCTAGGTTGTGGTAGAAAATTTCATTACAAAAGCTAGCTCTATGTTGGGCTTCTATTTTGTCATAAACTAATGATAATGGATATGCTAATGGATTTAGGTAGAACAAAATTCTGTTACAGAATCATGTTAGTGGTTAATTTCACATTAAATTTGTAATGAAATTTTTAATTAATAATAGGGCATATTTTGTAGTAGATTAGGAATTTACAATAAGTTCGATATTCTTTAATTTGCAAGATTTCTTTGCCGAATATTGGTCATAAAGTATTATGAAAAAGAAAAAGAAAAAAAAAAGAATATTGGCCATAAAGATGAACTCAAATTTTAGCATTTCTTTGACCACAACAGAGAAAGCAAAACAAACAAGCAGGTATAATAAAATATTAAAGTTTGTTAACTAACTATATTTGTTTATTTCTTTGTCAGTTTAGCCAGATGTTACAACCTCAAGAAGAGGCCCAGTTTCACCGACCTTTGTCCTAAGTTCTACCTCGAAAAAATCGCATAATGAGAGGAATTCTGTAATTAACAGCATTTTGCCATGTAACAAAAATATTTGTCACTACATTCCACCTTGTGGGCACGGTAAATATTTGTCACCCGTCGTTAATAAAAGGAGGATTTGCATCTTTTAACTGACTTAAGTGTGATAGTAATTACTTAATCTTAGAACTATCGGAAAAGACTATATGCATTCCTTTCTCGTAACCAATTGGGCCAAATTAAGAAACATAATATTTTTATTTGACACAATTCATTAATTTATTATTGCATCCATTACTATTTACTCTTTAAATTTTAACTTTTTTGGGGCCTTGACTAACGTAACTTTTGGATGGTTTCGCTAGGTAAACTAAATGATTTAATTGTTTCTTGTTCTTTCGACTAGAAAAATTCCAAACACTAGAACTAGCCCCATATACTCCCGAAAAAAAAAAGGAAAAAGAAAAAGAAAACCAGCCACGTAAGCTTACCAATGATTAATTCAATAAAATTTTGGTTACATAATTTTGACTTTTGACTCAGATTACGTTTCGATCCAAGGGTATATGTTTTAAATGCCCAACTCACACTGCACAAACTTGACCACAAATTAAGTGATGACATGAAATTTGTTACTAATTATAGATAGTAAGTGACTAATAAATTTACTTTTGTCATAATGTTGGTCTTAATAAACTTAATAGTAACAAAAATTGTATTAGAATGATCATTATTGACAATTAATGATATACATATAGTGTCATAATGACAGTCTCGTAAAAATAAAAATTTTGTCACAAGTTATAGTTGTAATTTTAGTTGTCACTGTATATATGTCATTAATTGTCAATGGTAATAATAAAAGACACCAATTTTTGTCATTATTAAGGTATTGTGACAAAACAAAAATTTTTGTTACTTTAATCAATATTATTGATGATAAAATGAAGACTGATGTCACTTAATACATGCTAGTAGCTACAATTTTCATCTTGTCACCTAGTTTTGGGGTAAATTGCATAGTACCCCTTTGGAAACGATGAAATAGGTTGAAAACCTTGTGAAAGAATAATAAACACGAAGCTTGCTTGTATTTCTGAAAGTGAAGCCTAATATACAAATAGTGTTAAAATACATCTTTTTTAGAAACACAGGTAAGCACGATACTTCTTGGTTTTCATAGGAGTGTATTTTTTCATCTTTTATAATGGGATAAAATGCAATTTATCCAAATTTTTTGTCACTAATATTATGTTAATTTTTTTACAGTGTGAAATCTTTTTTCATGAAAATTGATGGCCCTGGTGAATTAAGTATAAAGTGTAATAATTGATCTAGTTTTACAGCATATAAAACCAACATTTCCAGGCATCCAAATGTATGGCAGGAGAAATTGACAAAACAAGTGCAAACGTGGGGAAATGATATGATATCCTTAAACAATCTGGTACACTAAAGGCTCCTGGGGCCTTGCTCTTGTCTTCTAAAGTAAATCATAAAAAAAGAAAAAGAAAAGGAAAAAAGAAAAAAGGAAAAAGCAACAAATAATTCAATCGATGATAAAGGGACAACAATTCAATGGCAAACATTGAAAACAACATCCTTGCTTGGAATCTGAAATCTCAGAATCCAGTGACAGACAGAGCATATGATGCAATAAAGAACAACAAGACTGCGACGTTGGATGGTGCTTTAATGTTGCCTCCACCAACATTATCACCATTCCTTGAGGGGACCTTTTTCGACCCTGCATTCCGAGCAGCACCCTTGTGAGATTGGGCTTATTACCTCGACACCATTTGAGTTCGATATAATTACCGAAACACATCATGAGGTTTGAATAATTAGTTAGTTATCATTACACTCTATTGTTAGTTATTCAGCTGATGATAATTATAATTACATCCCTAAAAATCTTGAAACGTTACAAGTAGATCCCCTATACAAGGGTATAATTGTGATTCAGCGTTAGCTCAGGGGGTGTAATTGTAATTATGCATCAGTTGAACTAATGATAGGAATAATGCCAAAGCTCATGAGGTAATTATTCGTATAAAATTACCTAGAAATTATGTGGATTTAAGTATATTTTTGTTAATATAGAGTGTTAATATATACCTGATGGGACATTATCAGAGCCTGATGAGGAATCGGCTGGAGGGCTTTCCGGGGTCGTTGGTGAAGCCGTTGGTCCATTTCCCTCTGAATTTACATTGCAGGGTTGATGATTGACAATTAAGTAAAATAAGATAACATTTTGTGTTGATTAAGATAGTGGTTAGGCTAAACTGATTTAAAACATGTTATAAGACATTTTCTAAATTTATAACACGTTAAATTTTATTTTAAAAATAAGTTGTTAAAATGTTAAGATATTATTATAAATTAATACAAAATTATCTATAAGTTATATCTAATTTTATATAGACACTTCAATGATATATTTTTGGAATAAAATGCAAGGATAATATCCTTGACACTCCTTTTGAGGCTTTGGCTAAATACAAAAACATTTCCTATGATTTGGAAAATTACAATGACATCTCTTATGGATTTTCAGGGTGTCAAATGATAACATAAGACAACTCCTGTTGAGTTTTTCGTCATCTGAACTGAACTAATGATATTGGAGTATTATTGTAGTTTCTCAAAACGTAGGAGATGTTTTCGTAATAGGCCAAGCCTTAGGGAATGTTGAGGTAATTATCCTTAAAATTTAACATCTTATTTTATAGAATATAATAGTGATAAGATGTTTCAAATAAACATAACCAATTAGGCCCTTTCTATAGTTGACAAAGAAAAGAAAATAACACATGAGATCTTACCATTGCATCTGCTAACCGGAGGCGTTTGGACATTGCAGACGCTGGGTAATCCAACTGCTAAAGTTTGGTTTATGTTGATGCCGTAAGAGGAAGCAGTGCCATTTAGAAGTAAGCAAAGACATTGGGGCTGTGACTGAACCACATTCGAGAGTTGAGAACAGCATGACGGAGATGGAGTTGATGAATTTCCTGTAACATAGTTAAGACAAGGGGATAAGCCCATGAGTGTCCTTGTACAACCCGATTGAGCTGTGATTCTGTCTGAAAGCACAGCTAAAAGGAGGACTAAAAGACTTATTTTAGTCACTTTGGAAGCCATACGGTTGCTTGAAACTGTTTGAGACACAGGGGATATGAGAAGAGGGAAGTGTTTGGTATATATTTAGCAAAAGTTTGAATCTGAGTGAGGAGGGAGAGGAGGATTGAGGGTTAAATAGGGATTCTTGGAAGGAAAGACAAGAGAACCAGATAGGTTTGTTCGTTGGCCAACTGTTTCAGTTAGTTGGCTGTTTGTGTAACTAAACAATAAACAAAATTTCCATTGTACTATGATGTATATCAGTATATGCTAAGATATATTTCAGTTGTACTAGAAATAAGGATTTTAATGTGGTACATGACCAAACCTTACCAAAGAATGCATGTGTAAGAGATATGGATTGCCAACATTTCGAATGTATAATCAGTGAGGATTTTAAGGATACTAAATCTCGTCATACACACTTGGGGCTCATTTACTTTGGTGTATGAGATAAATAAGTGATAAATAATATCATATATTAAGAATGAGATGGGATTATTTAATAGTAATAGTTATGCATTTACTTTGAAAAATTAAATGAGTGTATCATATTTACATTGATGATTGATAAAATATGATGATAGGTTGAAATTTTCTATACTACCCTTTGAAATATATTAGGGAAACAAATGAAGGAAAACAACAGAGAAAAATGGTACTAAAAGCCTATTTAATATAATAATTATCCTTCAAACTCCATTCCTCCCTGATGCTGAAAAGAATTGTTCTTCAAACTCCATTCCTGAAAACTTTTGTTCTTGAAATTCCATTTTTCCTCAAATTTCAATATAAACGAGCATTAACACCCAAATCATCAAAACAAAGAACCATAAATTAACCTTAGCTCATAAAGTTTTCAAGTTATAGAACCCCCTCGGTATTGGAGCTGTAATCCTAAATAATAGGTTGCTCCTTATGAATGAAATCCTTGCTCTTTTGGTTCAAATATGGGTCCCTTAAAAAAAAAAAACCATATAAACATTAACTCTGAGCCCTACAAGGATGACTAGGAAGCTTTCTTTGTAAATATCGGTGGCTTCTCAGGAAAATTGCAAGTCCCCTAGGAGGTCGCATGACCGCGATCGTCGAAAACAATTGTCGGCGGCGTCTTCCCCTAGCTGTGTTGACCCTCCTCACATTTATGGAGGGTGCCTTGCACTTGGAGGAGATAAGGGGAAAATGGGAAAACATGCTCAAATCTTCAATCGGCGAAGGAGAAAATTGACTGAGATTTCAGGGGTGCTTTGGTCCTTCATTTTGCAAGCAAGACAAAATTGATGGGCTTGATAAGTTTATCCTGCTTTAATGGGCTGAAAAGTTTGGGCTGGACATATTTCACGGGCCAACCACTCCCATCAATCAAGCTATTACATATGATATAATATTAGGGTTGTTGAAATTGTCTATCAAACGCAAGCATGCATAGTAAATGGGCCCTTTTATAAAATTTTGAGTAAGTTTGTAAATTGTTCTTAGTTTTAAACATAAATTGAGTTAACTTTCTACACATTTTTTTCTTTCTTTTTGGACAAAATCTAAGTTACATGTGTTAGTAAAACAACACTTTCTGAAGTTGGATTTTTGCGATGGATAAGGAATCAAAATGGTGCCATTGTAGAGAACAATGGCCCTGTGCTTCTTTTGTAGATCTTTTGCTAGGGAGTTTATCATGATATTAAGTCTTATTTCATATCAATAGATGGTCTTAGTTCAACTTATAAGTTGGATGCCTGAACAAAATGTGCCTTCCCGCTGTGGCATCATCGGGCTTGACACTATTATCATCTCATAGTTAAGGTTATTTCCCAATATGGTGAGTTACAATACATATTTTCAATGTTATTCAACATTGAACACCTATGTTTTGTATCATGTGCTATGCATATTTAATGCCATCATATACCTCTGAAATTTCTACCTCAATGCGTAGTTCAAAAATTTATTCTGTCAGGAAATTCCATCATTGGGAAAATTGTAATTTGATTCCTAAATTATGACCTTTTTCAATTTTAGTCAATTTTGTTTCGTGATTAGTACATTTGATCTATTTAATTATAATTTTTAGCACATTTAGTACATTTTTTTTTTCCCAAAATTCTATTCCATTGGGTCTCTGATTTTGAAATGAGGCCAAATTTTTCAAAGCCACTCTCAACTAGGCCTAATTTTGGGTGCTTTTTGACATGCAGCGCATCAGATTTAAAAATGCCATATCATTATCTTAGAAATTAATTATTAAAACAATTAAATTAAAAAAAATTGAAGCTAAAATCTATCAAAAATGCTGAATTTAATTTGAAAATAAACCTCAAAAAAGATTGAAAAGAACTTAACAAAAGTGCTGAATAACCGATTTGGTCTTTAAAAAAAAAAAAAGAAAAGAAACACTACTCAAAACTCCATAAAGCACAAATTGTTTTAGAGGCTGAGAATATACAAAATGTGAAGAACACAAAAGATCTAACCCCTAATCCACTTCAGAAACTGAGAAGAAATCAACCCTATATCTTATATTCGTCCAAAATCAGAGAGAGACTTAAAATTCCCCGTATCCAAATCTAAAATCTAAAAGAGAGAGCGATTTCTCATTCTTATGAAAAAAGAAGAAACCCAAAGAGCAAACTTTTTGTAATGTATCCCATTCTTTTTAGAAGTACATATATATCATTTTTAGCCTCCAATTTCTCATTCCTCTAGAAAAAGAAGAAGCCCAAAGAAATTTAGGAAAATCCACGACAATTCCTTTAAAAAGTAACCCAAAGTGATTTAGGAAAATTGACAATCAATTCTCTGAAAAAGAAGAAATCCTAAGGGATTTAGAAAAATCCACAACCATTCCTCTGAAAAAGAAGAAAACCAAAGGGATTAGAAAAATCCCCAACCGTTCTTTCCAAAAACACTGAACCTTTTACTCATCTTGAACATGAAGAAGATGCCATTAATGGTGGAAAACGAAGAAAGGGAGGAGAAGAGAAGGGGTTTCGGTCGTGAGGTTGAAGAACAGAGAAGAGAGACAGTGTAAGATTAGAAAATATGTTTAATTAAAAGATAGAGAAGAAATTATAAAAGAAAAATGAAAAAGAAAATGGAAAATAAAAAAGAAGAATAGAAAGGAAAAGAAAAAAAATTGCAATTTTAACTAATGATGTGAGACTTTAAATCTAATGTAGCCAATGGGGGTGACAGTGATACATGTCAAAACACTATCGAAATAGGCCCAATTCTGTGTGCATGTGCAAAATTCGGGCCTAATTTCAAAATTAGAGGTCCAATGAACCAAAATTGTAACAAGATATACTAAATATGTTAAAATTGTAATTAACTAGATCAAATTTACTAACCTTTTATCAAAAAAAAAAAAAAAAGATCAAATTTACTAACCATGGATTAAAATGGACTAAAATTGAAAGAGAGCATGATTGAGGGACCAAAAAATGCAGTTTTCCCAAGATTTTTCAAGAGGTTAGTTAAAGCTATTGAACGAACAACAATTCAATTCAATCTATTATGCAGGTTTTTGCCTCCAAGTTTTTGTAAAATCGATACTTTCCATAAGGGCATTTGAGTTGACTTTATGAAAATCTATAGCTCTTATTGGTGGGGTATCGGAGTCACACAGGCACTGTTGACACGTATCACCTATATGAGTGCAAAAGTAGGTCACTTTCTATGAGAATTAGACTTATTCTCAAAGATATTTATGAAATCTGGAATAGCACAAGGTCGTAATATACTGGCATTAAAACTTATGTCAACATCTGGACAGTTATGTGTAGATAGTGATACTTTATTTCCCATAAGCAATCATAGTTCAAGTTAAGGCCACTATTGAATCTGGAATAGAGATTGCTACTTTACTAAGTGGGGGTTTACTGTAGAGCACACCTTCCTTATGCATAATGGCTCTCTTCAACTAGTATACTGTTTTTATTTAATATTAAATAAGTGGAAAAATGTTGGTATATGAAGCATTTTGATATTAAAATTTGGGATTCTTTACTATTCTACTTATTAACTCAATTTAATATGAAAAAAAAAAGAGGTTAGTGGATTAAATGCTCATTACATTTTACTTAATTCATTTTTTTGGCTACTACCCAATACATGGCTACTTATTATGCCATTATGCTTCAACTTAATTTTCACCATCTCATATTAATTCCTCCATTATTGCTTTATTTCCACTACTCCATACTTTTATAAAATTTTGTTCCACTACGTTTCATTTATTTCATAGAGGACTCTCTATAGCTGTAAATAGGCGTCATTTTCTCTTGCAAATCACTTGCATAAACATAAAACACATACAAATATTGCAAGAATTTGCTAGTTGAAGGGAAGTTTTTATGGTGAAGTTTAGAACTTAGCATCTTGTTCAAAGTATGTCTAGTTGTACGATATTGTCGGGCTGCTGTATGCTGAAGAGGACAAGTCAAAGTGTTACCGTTGGACTAGTGAAAATTTTTTGCTGCAGTGGGCTTGAATATTCCCAAAGAGAGTGAGATATTTATGCCTCAGTCTGAAGTTTTTTTAGACTATTCATTCAACTATACTTGTATTATTTTGTTGTTAACTTTAGAGGTAGGGCTGTTAAATGGCACAAGTGCCATGCGCATGACTCATTTTTATCACTCCTCATGATTCTCTTTTACGCTATAAATTTATGGAGATCGCATTTTTGTTACAAAATATGCAATAAATTTTGAAATTTAGGTCTCAACTCTTAATGTGTCATATCCATAAAACATGAGATCAAAAGTGCAAAATGATGCACACCGTGCACGTTGGACTAAAAGTACAATTCAATATATTTTTAACCTCTTATAAGTTGATATGTTTTTTATTCAAAAACTAATTAAAATATTCCATTAAACTTGCAATCTATTATTCTATTTTTAGCTTATTTTTATATTAAAATAACTTTTATCTATCATAATTCTATTTTTAGAATATTTTGTAAGCTCTTGAATTTTATTCTATTCAATCACTTTCAAAAGTTTCTTGGTTCTAAGAGTTGGCCTAAGATCCCCATTCCCCCAAACGCCATCCCAGTCTGCATCACATCTTATGGTAGTAATTATAAACAATGACCCGGGATTTTTATTAAAAAATAGATATTTCATCTCTATATTCCACAACATGAATTCTCGTCACAAATAAAAAGGAAAGGTATAACTTTAATTAGCAACCGTTCAGTAATATAATAGCAAAACTTGGATTTATAATTTAATCAGATTAATTGGTGACCTACCTTAAATAATCTAACTTTGTCCATCAAATTACCACGAGAAAATATACCTAATCAGCTCTCTACCTTGTAGCATAATTAGTGAAATGGTTGGAGATTATTGATTATTATATACGTTAATTTTGGTTTAATTAATAAATGGAAATATTTGGTTTTCAAATTATTGCTGCTATTTCGCGGTCATGACTAATGACAAGTGTCCTTGGAAGCTGGAAGTTTTGCAATGGATGATGACGTTGTGAGCGACAAAACAAAGGTTGTTTGCATTATTGATCTTTAGAAATTAATCATTCAAATAATCTAGCTTATGGTAAGAGTGGCAATATGTTTTAATAATTAAGACATTGACATTGTCTAGTACATTTTTGCTTCACATGTTAAATATGGTCACCTTATAATGCAATTTCGTGACCGCGTCGTGTGTGTATGTCTCACGTGGGCGGCGGCTAATTAAGCAACACGATGAAAATAACCTAATTAAGCTGTCCATTAAATCACGTGAAAATAAAGGGAGATTAGATTATGATGTTAGTTTAAAAATTAACCTAATTAAGCTCTCCATTCTCAAAATTTCAAAAATTAGAATAATTTATTGACCAATTTATATTTTTAAAATATTCAAAATCTACCTATTAATGAAATTATTTAAAATTTATTATTTTAAATTGTCCAACATTATATATATATATATATATATAACATTGATTTTATTAATATGTGTAAAATTAATAGTCAATTATATGTGGATGGATTGTGAGATATAATATAGTGGGCATGTTGTGATAGTTACACTAACATTAAAATAAATGAAAATACAACGATCGAAAAGATATGAACGATCATTTATCATTTTGGACTCTACTATATGGTAATATTAATTTCAAGATTCATTGACTATATATACCCCACTCTTCTTCTTCAACAATATAAATATCTCACCAAAGTTGTGCGACCTCTATTAATCACGCTTGTTAGTTAGCTCCACATAACCCGTACATACAAAATGCCAGCCGCAAGCCTAATTACCCCCCACTCCAGCGGCAAAATGACTTGTCCAAATTATCCAAGCCAAACCCGGCGCCATCTACGTTCACCCGGAGGATACAGTCATACAACCATTGCTGCTGAAGTCCAAAACCAATCTTATTTGGCCTCCATTGACTCCGATATCGATATT
>JACFYI010003797.1:422657-438952 GCA_014898755.1 Handroanthus guayacan
TTCCACATGTCAAATACTGTTACATTTTAATGCTGTTTCGTGGGTGTACGTCTCCTGTGTGTGCATTCGTGGTGGCTATAAATACATGGCACTGCCAACCCAATGTCTGTGTGCTTTCTTCTTAATCTTCTTAGGTTATTTGCCAAATTAAGCTATCAATCATCATCATAATTCAATTCAAAATGCAGTTGGCCCTTCCTACAACGCTACATAGTAATTGCTATGTCTTCCCTTACAAAGGTGGCCAATATCTTTCAAAACCCTGCACCCGCATATCTTCACATGTTAGCAAAAAAGTTATGCCTCGTTCCATCCGGTCAAGCGCCACTGCGATGACTTCTTCTGATCAGACGACCACAATTAGCAGGCGCTCTGGCAACTATGAGCCTAGTGTTTGGGATTTCAACTTTATCCAGTCATTGAACAGTACATACACGGTAATTTGCCAATTAACATATTAACTAGAGTATTATTGTATCTATCATATAACTATATATATATTAATATTTATTAATATATATAGGAGAGCAGTAATTTGCACATGATCATTGTTAATGTGTTAGCCTTACAAAGAAATTTAATATTTTTACATGCAATTAATGTTATATATATGTAGGGAGAATGTTACGCGAAGCAGGCATCTGAGCTGAAGCAACAAGTGGATGGAATGCTGCAGGAAGGAGCAATGGAGCAAGTTGACCAATTGGAGCTTATTGATAACTTGCAAAATCTTGGAATTGCCCCACATTTTCAGGATAAAATCAAACAAATTTTGGAAAGCATATATCAAAGCAATTATAGTGCTACTCATAAGCCAAAACAAATGAAGGACTTATACGCAACAGCTCTCGAATTTAGACTCCTGAGACAACATGGTTTTCACGTCCCTCAAGGTGAGTATATGCGTGCCCTGAAATATTTAATTTACGTGTCGATCACTTTAATTAATTAATTAATTGGAAAATAAATAAATAAATGAATGATCAAATTAATGTATGCATGCAGAGATGTTTGATTGTTTCAAGAATGAGAAAGGGGAATTCAAGGCAAGCCTTGGTGATGACACAAAGGGATTGCTACAACTTTATGAAGCTTCATTCCTGCTAACAGAAGGTGAAAGTAGCTTAGAGCTAGCAAGAAAATTCACCACCAATTTGCTGCAGGAAAAACTGAATAATGTCGATGATGATAACCTTTCATTATTGGTGCATCGTGCTTTGGAGCTTCCTCGCCATTGCATGCTTCTTCGCGCGAACGTAAGGTGGTTCATTGATGCATATGGGAGGAGACCTGACATGAATCCCACTTTGTTCGAGCTCGCAAAACTCGACTTCAACATTTATCAGGCAAATGTTCAACAAGAACTAAAACATATCTCCAGGTAATATATAATTAATTAATGATGGACGCACTGGCTACCAAGACATGATTTATATCTATACTATACAAAAAGGAAGAGCTTTTGTCGTAATGTGAATGTCAAATTTTGATTTTTCAATTTTGCCCTTTATAGATATTAATTCATATATTTTTTGTAGGCCTCTAGACTGACGCGTGTTCTTTCATGTCTTATATGTAGGTGGTGGAAGGAAACAGGTTTGGCGGAAAAGCTTCCATTTTCGAGAGATAGAGTGGTGGAATCTTACTTTTGGACTACTGGAATAGAGCCTCTTGAGCAGGGACATGAACGGATATTATCCACCAAAATTATTATGCTAGAGACAGTCTTAGATGACATATTTGACGTCTATGCCACTCCTGAAGAGCTGCAACTCTTCTACGATGTGATTCAAAGGTTAATTACACACTAATACTTGATTAACATCATGTAGGCTATATATATATATATATATAACTAAATCGAGAGATTAATTATTCATTTTGGATATTTATTTTGATTTCAGATGGGATCTCGAATCAATTGAAAAACTTCCAATTTATATGCAAATATATTTTGTAGCGCTCAACAACACTGTTAACGAGATTGCCTACCATATTCTCAAACAACAAGGAGTTGTAATCATCTCGCATCTAAGAAAAGCGGTAACATGCGGTTCTTTAACCTACATTTACATTCAATTTTAACTATTTTAATTACAAAATTGCTATTAGTGCTCCAAAAACATGTTATAAAATGTAGAACTTATAAGATGTTTTAAATAAGCTTAGCCAAACACCTTCTAAGTAACTAATTTGTTTCCTCATCTACAATTAATTTTAACGTGTATATGTATGTACATACATGGATATGATAATATCTTTTGTCCTAATTATAACATAGTTCAATTGTATCAATTAAAATTAAATATGTTGCAGTGGATGGATTTATGCGAGGCATATATGAAAGAGGCCGTATGGTACCACAATGGAGTTAAACCTAGTCTGAAGGAATATCTTGACAATGCCTGGGTTTCAGTAGGCGTTCCCACGTTACTATACCAAGTTTATTTCCTGGTGACAAATCCAATTGAGAAGGAGGCTACTAAGTACTTGGATGAATATCACGATATAATTCGGTGGTCATCAATGATTGCAAGGCTTGCAGATGATGTAGCAACCGCAGGGGTATGTATATGCGAGCTTTAGATTGATATTCTCACACATATACACACGCTATAGTACTGCACCTATATTAATTAAAGGATTTTTTGCGTTTTGCTCCCTATAAAAAATCAATTTCAGCACTTCACCCCACGATTTATGTAATTTAATCGTGTCCCTTAAACTAGATTAAGTATAGTATTCTCCCCCAAAAGTCAACTTTTCGTTCATTCTCGTCCAAATTCGATCGCATGCATGTTGCACTGTATTTTAAGGGTACTTTTATCATTTTGTTATCCAGGGCTAGAGGCTGAATTAGTTGGGTAAGAAATGACAAAAGCGCCCTTAAAAACGCATTGTACAACACACATGATTGAATATTGGCAAGAAAACAAGCGAAAAGTTGACTTTTAGAGGAAGTGGTGCACTTAATCTGATTTTAAAGGGCTTTGATATTTTACACAAATTGTAGTGTAAAGTGCTATGACTGATTATTTTTAGGGAATAAAGCATGAAAAGTCCTAAATTATATAGTACTACTTTATTTGTCTTGAGCTTAATTATTACCAATTAACAAATTTTCTTAATTATATCTATGCAGAATGAGTTGGAAAGAGGTGATGTGCCAAAATCAGTTCAATGTTACATGAATAAAACAGGTGCTTCTGACGAAGAGGCACGAGAGGCAATGAGGCTTTTAATATGGGAGGCCTGGAAAAAGCTTAACACAGATCGCATTTCTTCAAGTTGTCCATTTCCAGAAGTTTATATTCAAAATGTAGTTAATCTTGCTAGAGTGGGACAATCTATATACCAATATGGCGATGGGTATGGGTATCAGCACTCTGAAACCAAAAACAAAGATCGAATGATGAGCATGCTCTTCGACCCTGTTGCATAGTGCTGATTTATGTGCTGAAATGTGAATTGATGAGTTGAAATTTTGATTAATGTGCAACTATAAAAGTAATCAATAAGTTAGGCAAAGTTTAGATTGTCTGTGTAGGAATCTTTGCATTCTCAATAAGTCTAAAATGTATTTAGATTCTCAAGAAAACTTTGTATTTACTGTCAACTATTAGTTGTCTATTCCATATTTAAAAATATAATGTTTTCATGTGTTGGAATAATAAGAGAAAATTTTTATTTTTGTTCAACCTCGTCTCTCTGTTTTCACACCACCATATTTAACTCAAAAATAAAGAAATACTTGAGAAAATAGTTCAACATTGATAATCTTAAAATGGACTTTCAAATTCTAATATGTTTTCTTCAAAAACCTACGTAAATCATGGCACATAAGATAATAATAGTTTGTTTAAAAAAATTAAAGAAATGTAAAAAATTATTAAAATTTTTCCTTTTATAAAGTCATAATTTATTAGCAAAACCAAACAAAATAAATAAATTATTGAAAAAGTAAAATAATAATCCACACAAACAAAAAAAGAGAGAGAAACAACTAGAGAATAGAGGGCATTATTACAATTACAAGGAGAAAAAACTCATAATATGATAAAATTCGCAAATGAAATGAAATGCGTTCTTTGAATAAATTTTATATGGAGTAGTTTTGTGATAAGAGTGTCTAATTTGATGCTTATGAAACAAAATTTGAATTTTAACCTCATTTTATAAGATAGAAAAGTTATGATAATGAATACCCGGAATAATGAGTTCACAAAATCTCTACTTTTAACTCTGATTACATTTAGAATCATTGGCATAGTGTTTTAAATGCCCAACCATTGCTATAAGAACTTAACAAATTACTGATAATATATTAAGTGTAAACAAGAAATCTAACACTAATTATATAAAATAGGCAACATAATAATTACCTTGTGACAATAATGATTTTAACAAACTAATAGGAAGGAAAATTTTGTGTTTAAATTATCACTGGTGACAATTATCGACCAATATATAATGACAACCTAGTGAGAATGAAAATCTTATTACAAATTATAGATTGTGGTCGCTATACATGTAGGACAACAAAACGCTGGTTTTTGTTACTATGAAATTATATCATGAGAAAACAAAAATTATTGTCATTTAAACAATATTATTGATACAAAATAAAAACTCCTCATACCTAAGCATGCTATTGGCGACAATCTTCTTATTGTCATCTAATTTTTTGGCACTAATATTATATTTTTTGTACTGCGATATCTTTTGCCATGAGAATTGATAGCTTTGGCGAAGCCAAGTATCAAGTTTAATAATTGATCAAGTTTTATGGCATGTAAAACCAACATTTCTTGGTATCCAAATGCGTCGCAGGAGAAATTGACAAAACAGGGGAAAACATAGGAAAATGATATGATATCCTTATCACAATCTGTTACACTGGAGGCTCCGAGCCCCTGCTCCTGTTTTCTAAGGTGAATTACAAATGAAAAAGGAATAATTACCTCGGAAAAACCTTTGAAATTTGGCATAGTAATTAAAATACTCTTAAAATTTGAAATTACTATTACATATTCTATTATTAGTTCAGTCGATATATAATTACAATTACACTCCTTGAGTTGGGAATAATTGTAGTTACGGCCTCTTGTCCAGAGGGTCTACTGTAATGTTTCAAAATTTTCAGGGAGCGTAATTGCAAGTATATATCAACTGAATTGAACTAACAACAGGGAGCGTAATGGTAATCATTCATATTTCATGGGTGTTCTAATAATTATGCCAAACTTCAGGGAGTATTGAGGTAATTATCCCAATTAAAAGAATGAAGAAGAAGAAGAAGAAAGCAACAAATAATCCAATCCATGATAAGGGATAACAGCCCAATGGCAAATATTGAACAGCATCCTTATTGGGACCTTGAATCTCAAAATCCAGCGACCAACAGAGTATATGATGCAGTAAGGAACAGGAAAGCTACAACGTTGGATGGTGCTTTCATGTTGCTTCCACCAACATTGTGACCATTCTCTGACGGGACCCTTTTTGACCCTGCATTCACAACAGCATCCTTATAAAATTTCCAAGAAATTATGTGGATTTAAGTTTATTTTGTTACCATAGAGTGTTAATATATACCTGATGGAATATGATCAGAACCTGATGGGGAATCAGCTGGAGGGCTTTCTGGGGTAGTTGGTGAAGCCGTTGGTCCGTTTCCCTCTGAATTTGCATTGTAGGGATAAATAATTAAGTGAAATAAGATAATATTTTGTGTTATTTACGACGATGTTTAGCTAAACTTATTTAACACATGTTACAAGATGTTTTAGGAGCTCATAGATGTTAGATTTACAACCAAAATATTCCCTAAGGTTTTGAGAGTTACCATTATACCTCATATCGTTAGTTCAGTTTTAGATGGTCTAATTATAATTATTCATTAACTAAACTAACGGTAAGGGTATAATAGTAATTATTCAAATTTGAGGAGGTGTTTTAATAACTATGTCAAAACTCAAGTGGTGTTGAGGCAATATCCTTTAAAGATAAGTGGTTGGAAGTGTTCAAATATTATACGATGATATAAAATTGTCATTACCAATGATATATTTTCGAGATAAAATTTGGGGAATTACCTCAATGCCTCCTAAGGTTTGGACTAGTTACAAAAACATCCCTTATATATATAATTCGGGAATTATAATAATATCCCTTATAGATTTTCACGAGGTCTAAGTGTGACATAACCAACTTCGTCAAGTTTTTCGTCTTGCAAACTGAACTAATTACATTGGATATTCTTGTAATTTTTCAAACAATAGGAGGTGTTTTCGTAATAGGCAAACTTCAAGGGGTGTTGAGGTAATTATCCTTAAAATTCAACATCTTATAAAACATAGGATCTCATAATTAGACGTTTGAAATAAATACAGCAAATTAAACACCCTCTTTAGCTGACAAAGACAAAGAAATAACGCATGAGATCTTACCATTGCATCTGCTAACCGGAGGCGTTTGGACATTGCAAACGCTGGGTAATCCAACTGCTAAAGTTTGGTTTATGTTGATGCCGTAAGAGGAAGCAGTGCCATTTAGAAGTAAGCAAAGACATTGGGGCTGTGACTGAACTACATTCGAGAGTTGAGAACAGCACGACGATGATGGAGATGATGAACTTCCTGTGACGTAGTTAAGACAAGGGGATAAGCCCATGAGTGTCGTAGTGCAGCCTGATTGGGCTGTGGTTCTGTCTGAAAGCACAGCTAAAAAAAGTACGAAGAGACTAATTTTAGTCACTTTGTAAGCCATTTACCGGTTGAAATTGTTTGAGAAACTGGTAGAGAGAAGTCTTTGGTATTGAGTAGGATTTTGAACTTGAGTGAGGAAGCAGAGCAGGGTTGAGCGTTAAATAAGGATTCTTGAAGGGAAAAGACAAGAGAGACAAATAGGTTTGTTTGGTTGGCCAACTGTTTTAGTTAGTTGGTTGGTTTGATGTATAACTAAACAATGAACAACATTTCAATTTCATTGAAATGTATGTGTTAAGATATATTTTAGTTGTACTGAAAATAACCAAAGAATGCATATGTAGGATATACGGATTGCCAACAATTTCAGCTGTATAAAAAATTAAGATTTTGAGAATACTAAATCTTGTCATATATAATTAATGTATAGTAAGATTTTGAGTTAGTTTTTGAGTTGTTCTTAGTTTTACACGCTCATCGAGACAACACTTTAGACAACTATTCATGTGGACAAAATCGCAGTTACGTATGCTGGCGAAACAATACTTCGTGAAATTGGATTTTTGTGATGAATTTTGAGAATCAAAATGGTACCATTGTAGCAACAATGGCCTTGTGCTTTTTCCATGACTTCTCGACTGGGGTTTACCATAATATCAAGTCTTGTGCACATCAATTGATGGTCCTGATTGAACCTCTAAGTTGCATTTCTAGAAAACACCAACCTTTCCAAATTGAGCCTTCCTGATTTAGCATCATCAGATTCGATATACAAGTTATCATCCTCTCATATTTAAGGTTATTTCCCAATATAGCAAGTTATAATATATAGGGTAAATTACAACCACACCCATTGAGTTTAGGTGAAATAACAACCACCACCCTTAAAATTTTTTAAATTACAAAAACCACCCCTGAAACCCTATTCCGTTAGCAGAACATGATGACCGTGTTTAAAATATCTAAATTATCCTTATTACTGGGAATTAAGAAAAAGGGTAAATTACAACCACATCCCCTGAGTTTTAGGAAAAATTACAACAATCACCCCTAAAATTTTTTAAATTACAAAAAATACCCTGAAAACCTAATGACATCAGCAACTTCTGTTAATAGTCTAATACCGTTCAGGGGTGGTTTTTGTAATTTAAAAATTTTAGAGATAGTTATTTTAATATCACCTAAACTCAGTGGGTGTGGTTGTAATTTATCCTAGTATATATTGTGAACGTTATTCAACATAGAACACCTACATTTTGTATGATAACGTTGTACAAATATTTAATGCCGTGACATATCCCTGAAATTTCTACATCAATTGCCAATTCAAAAAATTTATTACTGTCCCCTATAATTTTAGCATACCATGTTCTCAATTTCAATTAATATATATTGGACTTTAACGTATCATGTAGAAGCAATAACCATGACCATTTAAGTCAAAACTTCTGTCCTTGTGATTTAGGTGGTAATGTAATATTTTTCCAGAAGTTAGTTAAAGTAGTTAAACCCAAAAACAATTCAATCTACGAGGTTTTTGGCTCCAAGTTTCTTGCAATTCGATACTTTCTATGTCTACTTTATATCTCCTTCTCCTTTTAATAATAGAGTTAATTACCCCAACACCCCTGAATTTTGACTTAATTGCATAAATACTTCATTTAATTTTAGAAATTAAAATAACACTTAATTTAGATGACAAAAAACTTAATGGGGTGTATATAACATTTCAATTAGACTCCTTGAAAATCTAATATAGTGACAAAAATAATACTATTAGGCCCTTGTTAATCTATCATGCTGAATAAGGGGTATTAATTACTGTAACATTCTAAATCACAGCAGACGTATTTTTGTAATTAGATCAAACAAAAAGGATTTGAGATAACATATAATTATCACATTTTTTCACATTAAGATCAGTTAGTCTTCAAGCTAGAGTTAGTTCCTCCATTTTGTGAGTATTAATTCCAGATATTGCAAAAGAGCTGAGTGCTTTTGAAACTTAACCACTGACCATTTCCACTTAGTGATATGAATCTATACTATACATAAAGTATGAGAGTCAAAAGTAGTAATTTTAATAATATGTTTTCGTATATCGTGTCTAAAAAACCATTTAATATTAGTTTACCTTACAAAAAAATAGAACAAAAGTGACAAAAAAATTGTATGACAATATAAATAATGTCACTAATAATATGTATTAAGTGACAATAACTTTTGTATTGTCACTTAATATAGCTCATTAGTGACAAAAGGTACTATTATAAATTGTCACTATAGACAATTAGCGATACATTTATAGTGACAACGTAGTGACAATAAACATTGTCACTACAATTGTTGACAAGATTTTCATTTGTTACTAAGTAGTCGCTATATATATGTCACTAATTATCAATAGTGACAATATAAACACATTATTGTCACTATTTAATTTGTTAAAATCATTTTTTGTGACAAAACATAATTCTTTGTCACTTTTTCTATAATTAAAATTAGTGACAATTTTTAGATTATCACTCAATTTTTTGTCACTCATGCTATATTTTTTTGTAGTGATAATTGTCCGTGACACAATAAAAATCATTCACTCACTAATTTATCTGTTTACATTAAATTATTTGTATATTTATAATAAATATATTAATCATATCCTAATTATTAAATGCATATAAATCAAGTTTGTATTATATGTTAATATATGAAATTTATATTAATTATTTTATATACACGCATCGAGTGTGCAGTGGACGCTATGATGTTACAGTGGCAGTCTTGGCTTTTACTAAAGAAGCCAAACTAAGGACAAATGACGACCTACTACTAGATTGAACATAGACAAGTACGTAAATGAAGAATTACATGGTTTACAATGATAGAACGATTTCTGTATATATCATCTCCCAAGTAGAAAGAACTATATTTGACAATCCTATTGATATTGCTCAAAGTCCGATTCCAGAAAAGGCGCAAGACGAGGCTATCGAGAGAAGGATGCCGATAAAACTGAACGTTGGTCCTGTGTTGGTTCCTCCAAAATAAGCACCATCTGCTCTTGGAACTGTTCTAGACCCTGTGTCTGCATATTTTAAAATGGTTAGGATTCTGTATTCCATTATCTATGTCATTCTCGGTTAAGTTGAATGAATGTATGCCAAGTATATTAAATATACCTAGCATGCATTCATTGAAAAGATGAAACATAGTTTGAGACAGAAAAGCCAAAGTGCTTATAAGATGTTCGAAAACTTATTAAATCGATGTTATAACATTGTTGGTAAATCTTTTAAAGAAGAGCTTATCAGGTGTCAATACAAGACATTAGGGTCTTGTTAACCTCGTTTGTAAAGAGTAAAAGTAAGGAGTTCATAACTTAATTTTAAAACTTAATAGTGGATCATGTTAATTACAAAATCATCATTACTAATGATTAAGCTCCGCAATTTTACGCTATTCAAATACTTTAATAGCTTATTTTTCAAAATAAGATCGAATATTTTAGAACCTCAAAAGAAAAAAATGTTAAGAACTTAAAGATATTTCGAATAAGCTTAGCCAAACACCTCGGTTGAATCATAGAATACCTGATGGAATATCCGGCTCCGGCTCTTCCTCTGATGGCGTGTCCGGAACTTCAGGCGTGTCTGGAATTGATGGTGTGTCTGGAGCTTCAGGGCTGTCTGGAACTGATGGCGTGTCCGGAGCTTCAGGCGTGCCTGGAACTGACGGCGAGTCTGGGGCTTCAGGTGTTTCATCAGCAGGAGAATCAGAAGGAGAACTAGCTGGTGTAGGTGCAGAAGTCGCAGCTCCATTAACAGCTATTACATATTCCAATAAGCTAAATCACATGTAAGAAACAAGCATCATTCGTAGAGATTAAGAACTGAGCACAAAATTCTTGCATCTTACCATTACACCGGCTAACTGGAGGCGTTTGCACGTTGCAAGCTCCAGGCAAATCGAGTGCCAGAGTTTGATTTATCGTGACACCAAGAGTCGAGGCACCACCTTTAAGCAGTGTACAGAGACACTGTGGCTGTGACTGAACGACACTTGAAAGACGAGAGCAGCAAGACGATGATGGAGTCGATGAATTTCCACTAACATAGTTGAGACAGGGGGATAAGCTCACTATTGCCATTGTGCAGCCGGATTGAGCTTTGACACCACTCCAAAGCATAAGCACAATGAGCAAGATTAGAGTTACAGGACTTACATTGATAGCCATTTTGGGAAAATATAATTTCCTTTAGGCATGAGAAGTTTTATTGAAGAATTATGCAAGGCTTTTGCATTCTAAATGACAAACGCGGGATTATATAAGTTTTCCGGGGGGAAGGTAGGAATAGGATTTGAGTCATGAAAAAAGAGTAAATTAATTACCAAAGTCCCCTCGAGATTTGATTTAATTATGAAAGGCTCTCTTTCTCTTTTGAAATTATAAATTACTTCTTGGGATTAAGACTTGCATGGTTAAACTAGTGAGACTTGTAACTAATTTATGTTGTCCTTGATGAAAGTTATATAAAAATGTATTAAAAGTCTAAAATATGAAAATTTCAATCCATTTTCGTCTTTGATATATATTCACTAAGCAATACTTAGGGGATGTTTGCAATTGCTCGTAAAACATTTTTCAACACTTAGTTTTTATAAAGTTGTTTTATCCTTTGAAAAATACTACTTTTGCTTTTGCTTTTGTAACCTTGAGAAATTAAAATTATAAGCCACCCTCAGGCTTCTTGGTTCTTATAACTTTTATTTTCTAATAATCTCAACTTTTACCAAAACTATTCTTTATAATTTTTTACTTCTCCAAAAAATAAAAACAAAAACCCTCTTATATGGAAATAAAAAGTAGGTTTTTAAATTATTGTTTGGCAATTTCTATAACGGCAACTAATGATGTGTGAAAATTGTAAAACGAAAGCAAACATCCAGGGAGGTGTCTATAATTTCAATAGATGGAACTTTTTTTGTTTTTTTTTGGTAAACCGTTCAAACTTTGGGGAGCTTTGGGCAATTAATAAAAAAGTTATAAATAGGTTATTTTTTGTTTACCAACTCAGACAACTATTAGTTAAAGTAGTTGATCTCCAGAACCCCACTTCAAATCCACCACTCATTCCCTCCAAAACCAATCAAACTTCCTTCATTTATAAGCCTCAACCTCCACACGCCAATACACGAGAACCAATTACAATCCTTCTTCATTTTAGTCAAACCATAATGGCCTTTTCCTGTCCGAAAGCAACAAACACAATTCTCCTAATTATAGCATCGTCTTTGTTCTTTAGGACAAGTAATGCACAGATTAGCACGCCATGTACAAGTTCAATGATAAGTACTTTTACACCCTGCTTGAACTATGTAACAAGAAGCAGTGGCACAGGTTCTTCTCCGACAGAAGATTGCTGCAATTCTTTGAAATCTGTTATGAGTCAGAGTATGGATTGTGCTTGTCTTATTGTAACTGGAAATATTCCTCTCTCGGCCCCGTTTGTTAACAGAAATCTTGCAATTTCACTCCCCAGAATCTGCAAGAGTTCTGTTCCAGTCCAGTGCAAAGGTACTCTTCTTAGGATCAGAAGATGGATTTTTTTTCTTTCTTTTTTTTCCCCTCTTTTTGGCTGAGTTTTCCGTCTCATTGTCTGATCATCTTTGTAGGACAACAAAAACACCCATGTGATTTAAGAAATTGCAATAACACCCATGTTGTTAGATTAGGGAGTATACTTGCAACATTCTAAATTCTAATGAATATTATAGATTTTTTTTTTTGGGAGAGGGGTCTTATTGCAATTTTTTAAATTATAAGAGTGTTTTTATAATTAGATCAGATGCCAACGTGCTGCGAAAATCTTTACAAGGTTATTGTTTTCAATGGAAGGTTATTTCCCTTATTGATTGATGATTGTTTTTTTCTTGTATTTTGCAGCCTCCAGTGATCCCGTGCCTGCTCCAGGTGCGTTCTATATTTTGGAATTTGGAGATGAATTTTAAATTTATTTTCAATAATTTATTTCAAAAAAATTATGCCTTTTTCACTTCTTATAATTTATTTAAGGTTATATGCAATCATATATTGGTTTCATTAAGATTTTGATGAGATTTAATCATTGGTATTGGATTGTTTTTGAATGTGTAATGATATTATGTCATTTTAGTTGGTCATTATTTGTTTTCTTAATAGTCAAAATTATATTCATTTCTGAAAGGGTTATTATCACCTATCATAAAATTTTTAAAGTATTCACTTTATGCTCCACAAGTTTATTTCTGAATATATATACTGGACATGACTTAATATTGTGTTATTAGTCTCCTCGTGTGCGTGTATATATATATTTATACATGAAATAAAACCCTTCAATGACAAATATGAAAAGATTTTTATCCTAAAGTTTTGAAAGACAATTGTAATTTTAAGACATCAATAGTATCTGATTTTCATTGGTCCAATTTCCTAAAACCTAAGTAGTCTAAGTACTTTAAAAAAAATAATAAAAAATGTGTTACATTCTCTAGTAATAGTCAATATTTTTAAATTACTTACCAAGTACTTAAACACAATGCTTAATTATCCGAAAATTAAACGGGTGACATACATCTCTATAGTTGCCCGCTGTTATGTGTGATTGGCTACTCCAAAAACACACATTATACGCTTATGTTACCTTTTTTTTTTTTTTTTTCTTAATGCTATTAAATATTAAATTGATATATCAACAATCTACTACATAGTAAAAAAAAAATGTTTCAAAACTACCATACTATAGAAAACTAGCTCTCACACTCGTCGGAATCGACCTAATGACCTTTAAAATAATGAGATTTCTACCTTGCCACTAGAATAAGACTTCGTTAGCATATACTTACATTACTTAAAAATTAAAAATACTTACAAAGGTGATAAATTGGCAGGTCCAGCTCTGTTCGGACCAGCTGCGGCTCCCGCTCCTGATAATCCAGAAGGTATTAGCTTATTCACAAGACCAATAATTATTACATAGTGAACAATCTTTTAACCTTAATGGTATTTTTATACAATTAATTCATGTAATTTTTTTTTTTTTTTGTTTAAATTAATTTTAGCTTCTGATGCCGGAGTTGTAGCTGCACCACCACCAGTTGAAAGCGTGGACATTGAACCATCTTCTCCTCCTGAATTATCATATGTTCCAGATGGAAATCCGGGAATGAGACCGGTGGTCAATCCTAATTCAACCTCAAATCCATCCACCATTTTATGGCCACATCTTGTACTAATGTCTCTAGGAATTATGGTTTTCAAGTTCTTATGATGAAATCTTAGTCATATAAATGTTTTAGTTCCTTTAATTGATGATGACTTTATGCTTGATTTTTCAAGTTGATGTGAATTTTTTAAAAAATAGATTATTTTTGCTCCCTTCGTTACTTTTTGTTTAAGCCAGGAACTGGTGAATTATTACGTAGGAGTGAGATTGGATTTTAGCAAAATATGTATTAAGCAAGATATCTGCTACTCCTGTGTTATGTGGAAATGTGAGACACCTCCTGTATTTTTCTAATTGAATAATAACTCCCTATTAATGAAAGAATGCAACTAGGACTCTTGTGTTTGTCACGCACTTGTTGATGGATGTAAGCGACTTAGACATTAGTGTATGTCACACGCTTGTCTGATTTTTATTAAATTTGGACAATTTATTAGACACTTGTGTATGTCACACAATTCTCTGATTTTTTTATTGAATTTGGGCGAGTTAGACACTTGGTTTGATTGTTTTTCTTTCTACTATATAAGGGGCAATGCTTATTTTGGACATTTCCTTGCAACTGTTCTTGTACTTGGTTGTTTAATAAGATCGTATGGCATCAACAAGCCAAAAGCAAAGGTTCGGACAAAGGTACTAAACTAAAATAAGGAATGAAACTTCACCATTGGATGTTAGATATGCTTTAACTCCTCATTGCCAATCCATTGAAAAAGTTTCTGCACGGGTGGTTTAAAATGTATAAAAATCATCGAAGGGAAAACTTTGTTATCGTTGTAATTTCTGTAAATATTTACGGTGGGTTAAAGGTGATAGTCACCTGAAGGAGTTTCAGATAGTAACAAAATATAGAATGAGAATATTAATATTTTTTTTTCAATGTAAGATGATGTACATGTGTTAATTAGTCATATATCTATTATATATGTATTTTTCACCCCATCGAAATTGTTACTTTCTCGTGGTGAGAAGCACGAATCTTATCCATCAAAATTTTGGATGCCCAATGAGAGGAATTCAAGGGACAATTTATCAATTGGTTTGCGGTAAAAGAATCCATCTAGAAGATGCTCAATTAGAAATGTACGCCAGTTGAGCCAAGCTTTGACAATTTTTTCAAGCTTAAATTTGAACTCAAACTTGAACCAAATAAATTGAGCTTGACAAGGTGAGAAATATCGGACTCGGGCATGCTCAACCCAGCTCAACTCATTTGGCTCAAATTTGGAGCAAAATCACATAATCGAGTTTGAGAAAAATTGCTTATTTTATAAATTATTTAATTTAGTTATTTATGATTTTATAATGACATATATAAATATTTTTTTTTTCTGAAAAAAAATAGCTCATGCAAACTTATGAACAAGAATTATAAAGAGATCAAGTTCAAATATATTACGAGCTGACTTGTCAAGCTCTTGAGCAGACTTAATTCATTTGCATCCCCAAAAAAAAAAAAAAAGCTCAAGCGATAGCGAGCAGGGAGAAGCCCTTGAGAAATTTTGCATAAAAAGAATTTGTGTCTTTCATGAAGTTTAGCTTTCCAAGTTCTCTTCCTTATGAGTGCATTCCTTATAAATAAGC
The DNA here is from genome assembly GCA_014898755.1 of Handroanthus guayacan. Classification (NCBI taxonomy): domain Eukaryota; kingdom Viridiplantae; phylum Streptophyta; class Magnoliopsida; order Lamiales; family Bignoniaceae; genus Handroanthus; species Handroanthus guayacan. The sequence continues at coordinate 438,214 of JACFYI010003797.1, forward strand.
ATGAAGCCGATATCATCTTGCTATAATACTCACAGGGGCATTTCTATTAATGGATGATGGATTTATATAAATTAACCTCCTATGCAGACGCTGCACAATTTGGTGATTAAACCATTTTTTATGGTGTAAGCATTAGAGGTAGGAGCATATGAAAGAATAAGGATAAATTATCAGCGTAGAATAAGTGTGATATAGTAAGACTTGTATATGAAACTTTTATCCCATTATAAGATACTGTCGATTGCTCATGAGAGATCATTCTAGACAAAACTTCTTTACCAAGAGTGAACAAATACGGGGAGAGAGAATCGCCTAGTCTAATGCCACGGGAAGGTTTAAAATATTCATATGAGCTTCATTGATCAACGACGAAAAGGAAGATAGATGTACATTGGTGTACCAAATATATATATATATATACATACATACACACACATATATATGTATATATAATATAAATAAATATTAACACATGTAGTATGTACATACTATTTATAAGTACTATTAATTTACACATATAATATTAATAATTATATATTTGTACATATATATTAATATAATTATATAATAATACAAAAGTAAACATTAATCAAATATATTGTATAACATATGTATTCTGCATTCCATCCAGATTGTTACTTTCTTCGCAGTGATATAAATTAAAGTTCACCAATATGAAAACATCTTAGTAGCAAAACATGAATGTGTTACTCTCTTAACAAATAACACTACAAAAAAA
>JACFYI010003797.1:463146-482258 GCA_014898755.1 Handroanthus guayacan
AAATTTACATCAGTGGAGACATTTGCCAACCACGATTGTTGTTCTCACTCCACCATCAAAAAATATTATATGATTAACAAAAATTAAGCCATAATGTGAAATTTATCACTAAAAACATATGCTAGTGGTAATGAATTTCATTTTATTACTAATAATGTTTCTAATGATAATGATTGTTGTTTTGTCATGATATAACTTAATAGTATTGACAAAAGCTAGTTTCAACTAATAATGTTTCTAATGATAATGATTGTTGTTTTGTCAAAACACAACTTAATAGTATTGACAAAAGTTAGTGTCATAAATGATAGGGTAAATATCAGCCGTACCACCTGAGTTAGGGGTAATCTAATGATAATGATTGTTGTTTTGTTATAATATAACTTAATAGTATTGATAAAAGTTAGTGTCATAAATTATAGGGCAAATATCAGCCGCACCACCTGAGTTAGGGGTAATTACAAACCACCCCTCAGTTTTTGGCAAATTATCCAACCCTACGTCTTACAGATGTCTATTAAATACACAGATGAGGTGAAATTATTTGAAAAGCTCTTCTTCTTTTGAAAAATTAAATAAAAATGTAACTTACAACCACACCCTCTAAATTTAGAGATAATTACAAAAATCATCTCTCAATTTTGATAAATTACAAAAAATTACTCTACAAACCTTATAGCGTTAAATTTTTAACAGAAGTTGCTAGGTCATGGTTTTTTTTTTTCGACGAGGCACTTGCATGTACTTTTTGTAATATATTAAAATTGAGGAGTACTTTTTGTAATATATTAAAATTGAGGAGTACTTTTTATAATAACCAAATAATTTCCAATATGATCGTTGCCGTGTTGTTACTAATTTACATCATGTACCTTAATTTTATTCAAGAACTTATATAGGTAAAATTTGAGTTTTTCACAAGATAAATTCTGGTCCTGTAATTCTAAATCGACACCCAGGACAAAAACATACATAAACCCGAAAAGCATTAAAGCATCTGCAGCTCGCTTTGGCTTGTGGTTCGCGCGTACCTTCTTAGAAGACTTGTTCGCCTACTCTAACAACTGGACTCATAATCTCTAACAGACAGAAAAAAAAATAATAATAATAAGACAAAGTATTATATAAATCGTTTAAATTAAGCTATAATTACCTCAGCATTCTCCTACGTTTGATTTACTAACAAAAATATTTCTTGTAGTTTGAAAATTATGATAGCACTTCTTGCATGATATAATACTATAATTAGATCCCTAAACAAGTTGACTTAGGCCTCATTTGATATGGAATTTGGTGAAATTCCTAGAGCCTGCCAAAACATGACTATGAGAAATTAAGGGATTTTGATATAAAATAGTACATGTGAGATCACTAACCCCTGTAATCCTAATTGCTTGTTTGATGTAATGGATAAGTCGAGACTATATCACCAAATTATCTTGATTTCCCAATTTCATCCCCATGCAAATTTGTTTTTTTTTTTTTTCTTTCTTTTTCTTTTTTTCTTTTTTATGCCCTGAGGGGTAGATTTGTAAAATTAGAAAGTGTTACCAGCAAATCTATCCCCATGAGATTAAATAGTCTTTGGCCCAACCCCAAGATTTGGACCTAGGGTAATCCAATGAGCAGTGTGGTTTTGACCAAATTCGGGGCCGACCTACATCCCTAATCATGTATATCAAATGGAGGATTAGGTGAGATGAAGTTTCGCAATCTCTCTCAATCCTTCCATCAAACGTGACCTAAATATTAGATGTAGACCACCGTCAATTTTACAGTATGAAATATTGTTGTAATTTCTGAAACCACAAAATCTTTCTGTATTTAGGCCACACTTCAGAAAATATTAAGGTAATTAACCCTTATAATAAAAGTAATATTAAAGGTGAAATAAATTACCTGATAAAAGAAAAACATAGAAAAGGATGCAATGGCAAGTTGTGATCAACTTTGTGTTACCCATAATTCGTGACGAAGTGTTGATGTTGTGGCAGGTTTGTAGGCTTTTATATGGGAGGAACGTTAAACTACGTAGGATTTGTAAGTTTAGTCAGGAATAAACATAAAAAGTGCTTACCAATTTGTATGACTAGGTTATGTAGTGTATATTTGGTATAGATTTAATTGGAATGAAAAATAGTATGCAATAAAAAATTAAAGTATGCAAATCTAAATCAGGAAAAGAACTTATCTCGAGTGATTTGATGCTAGGCAGATTTAGGGTTCACATTAATTGGAGATCTTTTATGGACTTGAAGATATATATATGGAATAGAAATGGAAATTATGTTCCATATATTTTTAATAATATATTCATATGTGTGTAAATATAAATTTTATCGATATGATCAATATATATATAGAAAAAAAAAATTTGAGAGAAAACGATTAAGATGCATTAATCTACTCAAGGTCCGATACTAAAGCATCATGAATTACAGATGGAATAGATGCAGAAGAATGTAGCAGGCTTCTAGCCTTCCTAGCTAGAATGTGAGCAACCTTATTAGAGGAGCGACGAACATGTCAAAAGGAAATCAAGTGAAAGACAGACACAAGGAATTAATGCCAAAAGGAGAATTATAACTACAATATCTGATTAGATTCGAGCTCAAAACATTTTGACCATGGAGTTTTATTTAGAGTTAAGAACATTAATACTATAATTTTAGTTAGACTTTGTTATCTTCTTTTATAGTAGGGGACAGGGAATGTGAATCGAACCCTTTATATAGCACCATTTTAGTTAAACTTAAGGCGATTTAATTTGATTAGTTGTTCTGTAACTAAAAGTCGAATTCATTATGATATAAAATTAAATTTAATTTATGTATTAACTTAATACTATGACATACATGCTTGTTTTATGGCATAAAAACACCTAGTTTCTTAGAAAAACATAATTTGATAATTTCCTAGAACTATTAGATATTACCTTCAATAAATTCAACAGATCATCAAAACATCTGTTCTTTTATTATAACAAATTCAAAATAACAAGAGGCAAGATAAATTTACAGTAAACCATAGTATTTCAGCCTCACTAAAATATCAAAAACCATTACAATTTCTTCATAATAAGAGACTTGTTTTATTTTCTCCCTTTTCTATGTCAATTTTTATATAATCCAAAGCAATGATTGCACATACAAATAGGACTAGCTTTTTCACTTTGTTTAACACAATCACCGATGGCCTTATCTCCAAATCTCACTTTGCAAAAGCGTTGGCAGTGTAAGTTTCCCCTTGGCGTGTAGACATCGCATGAAATTTCAGGATGTAGCTCAGTACATTCTTCGGCATTAACTAACAATGGACTTTTCCACCATCCAACTATCATAGTCAAAATAAAACACAAATATTGACATGGAATATAAATAAATATAAATTATGGGCAAAAAATCTAACAAGTGAAAATTATCGAAAACATTATTTGTTAAGGGACAATGACTTTCGTTTTATCATTGTTGTATAATGTTATGTCACAACATAGATTAGAAATGACATAAGTTGTGTTTTTGTTGTCACTATAGAAAAATAGTGATATATTACCAAATGAAAGCACTCCCTTTACTAACAAGAAAAATTCACCAAAAACATAGTTTGGTGATGAATTTTGTTATATTACAAATCTGTTAGTATATAACTTATCACTAGTTAGTTTTATGACGGAATTGAAGTTCATCATCGAAGCATCATTATGACTTTTGGCAAACTAAAATAATTTTACAGAAATTTATGACAAGTTTGTCGCAAATGACCTCATTCATACATATTTTACTCGTTTTTTAAATACGTTAGTCTTCCTTGAGAATTCTATCACATATATCATTTGTATGTGCTAGAATTTTGTTTGTCACAAATTTTTTGTTAGCGAAAAGGCATTTTCCCATAGCTTACATACTGACAATAAAAAAAATTCTCTATAATTTGTGACAATTTTAATTATTTTTGGTTATTTGGTTTGTCACTACGCATGTGTAGCTAATTGCTAGTTACAATTTAAACATGTCAATTTTTGTTACTTTAAGTTTGTTTTGGAACAAATAATTATTTTTGCCACTTATTATATAAAAATTATATCCAAAAAATAAGAAAAATAATATTCAATTCGTCTACTTGAGTTTATATTTCTGCTTTGAAAATTCTTTTCAACCAAAACTTGATTTTTAAAGGGAAAAAAAAATAATAATAGGTCAATAACATAAATATAAAATAGAGAATAAAAAAGACTTGCCTGATAAAAGAGCATAGAGGAAAAACACTAACACAGGCAACTTCACCATTTTTTATGAGTTCGAATTAATTAGAAATAAACGCTCAGATAAATTAATCTTTGCGATTATTCGCTAATTATATTTATAGTTAAATTAAGTAAAAGGTTGTCCACTGATATCTACATATATTGTAATCATATTTAGAGGTAAGCAATTAGCTATTAATTGCAGAATTCCTAAAATCGAAAATTGGGTAATAGCAATTAAGTTAATTAACTTGAAATAAGTAAGGGTAATTATATTAATTAAGTTGAGATAGATTTTGTCTTCCTACATTAAATATGGATGAGAAAGATAGTTTAATGCACGCAATAATAATTAAAGTTACCATCAAAGTCAACTAATGACAAATTTTTCAAACCCCTCTGTTATGAGACTTTTGATAAAACTATATCATATTTCACATTAATAAGAGAAGAATTTTTAAAATAATTTGTAGGTTTTTTTTTTTTGGATAACTTCTTTTTTTAGAGAAGCGATTACATTCGATTACATATCAATATCATTAAAAGATCAAATACAATTCAAAGATCAAATATATAATTAAATATAATTCAAATAATATAAATTACCATTCCGCTAAATAAAGACTATCATACGGTAGATAAATATTCACACGTTGTTGGTGAGACTCGAACCTTGCATCTCCACTATGAAAAGATGGAGGCAGTGCCACTTTATCCAAATGGCGGTGGCTTTTTTGGATAATTTTTTAATAACAACAAAACACATTTATGTTAAAGTAATATAAACCTTTTTATGCATTTGCTCAAGTATTAAAACAATTAAATTAAATTACTTTTTAATTTTCTTTAAATATTTCATGGCCCATGTTCACTTATACGTTTTTTTTTTAAAAAAAAAAAAAAGAAATAACATGCACCTTCTATATTAAATATTTTAATTACAAAATTAAATATCTTAATAGTTAAAACGTCTTATTTTTTTTTCTAAACGCTTTAACAACTTATTTTTAAAATAAATTTAATATCTTTTAAGCTCAAAAAACATCTTATAATAAGAACTTGTAAATATTTTAAATAAACTTAGCCAAATGCTGTCTAAGCAACTATAGTACGTTGAAATTAATTCTTTTTGCCATTAAAATTCAAGGCCTAGCTTTTCTTTAAATTGTTGGACCATGAATTCATGTAACTTTACCGTGTATTAGTATTTGTCACAATCTTCAACTTTTCTACAGAAATATGGCTTTTCTACATAATTGTGGCTTTTCCTATATCATCTAATGTATTTTTTATAAGATAAGAATTCTCTAAATTACAATACGGCATACAAATACTATCACACAGTGTGTCATTGGTAGACAATGGCAAGGCCACTAAGCGTTACTAGGGTCCTAGGATCCCATTGAATTCTTCTTTTTTTTTTTTTTAACTATAGTATTTAATGTTTGTGTGTGTGTATATATATATATATATTCAAATATTAGACTATAAAATATATATGGATGGGATCCCACTGTCAAATTGACAGCTAATCACTAAATGAAAGTTTAGGATATGAAAATTTTGGAGTGTGAAAAGTTAATTAACATTAGAATTTGAAGTTTGAAGATTGAAGAGACCTTTAATTTGGCTTTTTCTTTTTTTCTTTCTTTCTTTCTTTTTTTTTTTTTTTTTTTGATCAATATTTCAATATTAAACCAAATCATTTTGCACATGGCTCATGCATATTAGATTTTAACCAATTTGTCAAACTCAAACCATTTTATTAAGTTAAAATTTTATGTTTCTTGTTAATTTAATAGTATCTTAATGAATTCTTTTGTTAATTTTTTTATAATTTTTTGTATTATTGAATATGAAAATATTTTTATTTATTTTAGCACAATATATATATATATTGATATGCTAACCATCATACTTTTTTGGTAGGAATAATTTTTTAAAATAGCTTTGATCATTTAATAGCATTTTAAAGAGACTCCATTGAATCAAGATATTGGAGTCGCCACTATTGAAAGAATTAATCCCGCACCTCAATTATGAAAAAGAGAAGACGATACCACTTTATAAAAAAGATAGTGAAGTCCATTGTATTGGATATGCATTACTTCCTTATATAAAATCGAATTAATTGAAATTAAGATATACCAAACAATTAACTTAAATTTTGTCCCATACGTCGTACTCGGGCAAGAAATTGACCAGAATAAAGTTCAAGGTTTGTGACGTCACTATTTGGATAATAATAAATTAAAACTTCTTTTAAGATTGTGTTTGTGGTTGTGTTCTCAATCCTATGTAATGATACAAAAGTCCAAATATAAATTAGGATTAATGACACTTCACCCTTTCAAATTCAATATTTGTGGTCCTTTACCTCTTAAAGCTAATTTAAAAGCACTTTGCCCTCAAATTAATATTAAGGAACAGTGTTTTATCCCTCAACACGACAAGAAAATATCCCTTTATTAAAGGAAAATTTGTCATAGATAAAAATAAATAATATCTGTAACGGATTTTTGTTGAATTCCTAACGAATTTAAAGAATGAGCAAAATAAGTATGAATAGTGACAATTATGACAAACTTGTAACTAATTTCTATAACGAGTTTTTAATTTGTGATAGAAAATTCCATCACCAAAGTTAATTTTATATGGATTTTAATTTCGTCATAGTATTAATGAATGATTAAAGCATTTATTAAATGATTTGTTTCAAAAAAAATTATGATGGATATTTTTAAACTATATTGAATTTATCTGTTAATAAATTGAGTGTTTTCTTGTAGTGCAAGATGATTTTTCAAAGAAACATGCAAAAGAATTGTGTATCTAAGTGAATTTTCAAGCGGTATACATACAATCAAAAAATTAGCATATAATCCCTAAGTGGATATTCAGGCTAAATATGCAATCGAATAATTGATTCACATGTAGCTTTCATTTGCCTTGTCCAATGACAATCTTGTTCATTTTTTTCTTACATTTTCTAAAAATATTTATCTTGACAAATGAACATACAAACACAAAGATGAAAAAATAAAGAAAAAATTCTTTGATAAGGGATACAAAAATCACAACAGTTTTTATACTAGATATATATATATATGTGTATATATGTTCTGAAAAGTCCACATGGGATAAATTGTTTCGATAACTTGAAGTTGGGATGGTGAATTTTTTTTAAATTAATTTTGGAGGATAATGTGGCAAAAATAATAAATTTGAGGTAGCCTATTAGTCCATTCGACCTAGATATATAATACCAAAATCAATAATAATAATAATAATAATAATCAAATATAAAGGACAATTAGGCAAACTCATTTAAGGAGATTAAGAAAAAGACAGTTCTAAATTGGGGACAAAAACTAATTTATAATTTATAGTACCACTCCAGTTAATTTTTCTTTTGATATTAGATATATAGAATAAATTAGAGGTTTTTGCAAATGTTTACCTCGTATTATGTCTAATTAGCAAATCAAATCTTACAAAAAATTAATTAAGGTCAAAACCCTCATGAAATTAGAAAAAAAAAAAAAAGAAAAGAAAAAAATCTTCCATCAAGATAGTTTGTTAGACGCACCTAAAACTATGAAACTAATTGATTTTTTGCCCCCAAAAAATTGGCAAAAGAAACTCTATGCAAAAAGAATAGGTAAGAAAAATCCTACATTATATAAATTGGTAAGAAAATAAAAAGGGCATTAACATCATTTTATAGGTCTTTGTTGTGCAAATTGATAATAGAGGGCAATGATATTTTTTTTTTCCATAGAGTTTTATTTGCTAATGAGTATTTCCTATTTTAATTTGCCAATTATATAGTACATGAAAATTTTATTTATTATTATTTATTATTTTTTTTATTTTTTTATTCTTTTTTGGCAAAAAAATCGATTAAATCATTTTACCTCGTCCAACTACACTTCATAATTTTGACCAATTATATAACCATGTGAAACATCACTTTCAACTCTTGTATAAGTTAGAAGTTATAATTATATATACATGTGACACGAGAATATCGCGCAAAACTATATTTTCAACGTGCTAGAGGTGAGTTTTTCTAACTTTGACAGTAGATTTATTAATTATAATAATTAGTAGACACAAATTTTCGTCAGTTAAGTAATTTGATTCAACAAGCTATGTGTCTTAATTAACATTTGTCTTGTAATGATTTTCTTGTGGGCATGAATGTAGTGTATTAATTATTTTTTCTCCAGCCTCATGGAAAAATTGCGATCTCAAAGTAAGGCAAACTAAGCTAAAAGATTGATATGGACGACAAATAATATATAAATGAAAATAGATAAACGACCTTAATATATACACTATAAAAAATTTAAGCAGTTATCATGACTGAAAGCTGTTGTTAATAGAAAATAGCAGTAATAGAAAGTCATTTACTATACTTTCACAATAGTAAAGACGTATAGCATTACAGAGCATTAAGGACAATTCACTAACACATGTAACCGCAGTGAATATTTTTATCTCGGTATATAAATAATGCCAATTGATATTTAATCAATTTTAAGTCATTGGCTACCGATTTCATTGCAGTTGTCAATTTTGGGGTAATTGAGTACTATTGTTACCATGACTGTTGATTTTCTGGTTGCCAAAATTTAATTATTTTGTAGTGTGCAATAATTTAGTGAACTTTTTTTTTCCCAAAAAAGAATGGTAGACATTGAAAAAATATAACAACTTTTTCAAAATAGATGAAAATATAGAAAGTTATAATAATGGACCAAGAGTTATATAATGATTCGCTAAAAAAATTATATAATGGTGATTATTTTTGTATAAAGTTGGAGTTTTGAATTAAATATAATGAGATTATTTAAGAATATTAGATGAAAGTAACTAAACGCGTTATTTATAGCATCCATGGTAGCTATAATAAGACTTCACAAAAAAATAAAAAATTATAAAAACATGACATCAGGAAAAATAATGATGGGTATGTACATAAAAACTTTCCAAATTGCGTGAGATGGGTTTGAGCAAACTCAAAAATTGCGTGACAAGGAGTTGAGCAGACACGAGACCTTATTCACATTTGTCTAGCCCCTGACCTGGCCTGATCCGCTCGCTTGGAACCCGATGGTGGACTTGCATGGCCCGCATTAATATCATCTGGTAACAAGATTTGGCATGTTAATAATCTTAACATTCTTCAAAATCATGAATAAATATAGATTCTTTTTTTGGATAAACGAATAAATATAGATTCAACTCTTCATATATTCACTTCTTCATATCAAATATCTATACTATATATAAAGCAAGAGAGGCAAAAGTAGTAATTTTTTTTTTTTTTTTTGACATCATGCTAAATATATAAGAATAACCCTATTACAAAAATTAATGACCAAGTAATTATAAAAAATAAAAACAAAATATTTTTCTTTAAATTTTATTTTTCAGCATTTATTTTTTTATTTTATTCTTTTCTTCAATCATACTTTTCTTCTTTCCAACATTAGTGTCTTCAAATTTATCTTTTTATCATGTTATTTTACATAATAAAATCAAGTAATAATATTCAATAATTAAGAAATATTTTTTATTATTAAAAATAAATAAGTATTTTTAATTTTGTTAAAAAAATTTAGTCACACGCATCGAGTGTGCCACAATTACTAAAATATATAACTATTGTTTTTTGAATGAAGTGGCACCGCTTTCCTTTTTTTATAAGAAAAGTGTCCTACATTAACATGTCGGCATTTATCTGATAATATTTATCTATTAAATGGCAGCTTAAAAAATTTAACTTATCACCCCTAATTTTAATACACCTAATCCACAATATCAAATACAGTACCACTGCATTCTCACTCAAGTTGACCATAATCTCAAGTAGTTAATTAGATACTATTACTAACTTGTGAAATCAAGCGAGCCCTGAGAACACATAATCTCGACAACGGAAGTATTTTGAATCGTATTTTCTTGTTATTAGCTAGAAAATGCTATTAGCTAGGGCCCACGGTGGCCTATATATTAGACACCTACCTCTGTTCTTCTACTCTATTTCTAAACTCATTTTCATTCTGCCCTTGCATTTCAGTATTTCCGAGATCCAGACAGAGTATCAGAAGCCCTAGTTCACGTTCAATTCAACTCATCGGGAATGCCGGTCAAGCGGAGCCGAGCTGGAAGTTCATCGAGCTACCTCGAGACGCCGTCTTCAACCCCCGCCGCCTCTTTCGTCAGTCCAGAGAAGGTTATGAAAACTGATGGCGTTGCGGAGTCGTCACGGCCGAAGTTATTAGCTGTTGCTTCTCCGGAAAATGTTGCCGAATCTGATCAGCTTAAAATTGGTGGATTTCTGGAACGGTGTCACTATTGCAAGAAGCGGATTGCTCAGAATTCTGAAGTTTTCATGTACAGGTAGGGGTCAGTAATTAATTGCTAATTTGATGTTTTTGTTCTTTGATCGTTGTGGTTATTCTGATCCTCATTTTTTTTTTTTTTTTTTGTTATTTCCTTTCATTTTTTGGTAGTGTGTGTGTGTGCGCGTTCAAATTTATTGATAATTTTCTGTGTTGAATTTACTCTGTAAATTTAAATTGTCACTAACTTAAGAACCGATTCTCATGGGATTTTATTAGGATTTAAGAACTAATTAAGAACCTAAAAGAATTAAAAATACAAAAATAAAAATTGACACAAATTCACGTCTAAATCCAGCTATGCCCCATTTCGGCGAAAAGAACTTCGCTCTGCTTCGGAATGGACCTGAGGACTTTTCATACCTTTTGATAAATAGGTTTATTTTTAGTTTGATGAATCATTTCCTAGTTTATCTATTTTCATACCTTTTCAATTGTTATATGTTATATTTGGTTGTATTTTTCAATTTGCATAGTAGATTTTTCCTTCTTTTCTTCATTTTGACAGCTCTGATTCACTGCATTGCTGGCTAACCTTTCATTATTGAGGAATCTATTATATCTTTTTTCATTTATTAACTTTATTTTCAGGAATATTTTGCTGCCTCGGTTTATGATCACTAAATTGTTGAATTTGAATGTCCGTTTGAATTGCTTAATTTGTGCTTCTTCATGGAAGTCTTAATTATTAATGGTTTGTTGACTCAAGTGATCAGGACCACAGTGTATGATTTTTTTTCCATTGCAATTAATTGCTATATCATTTTCAAGTGCTTTTAACCTTCTTAATTGACTTTTTTAATTGTGATAGTAACAGCACTCTTGCAAAATATCTATTCATCTTTTTCAAATTGCAATTAAGCACTCTATCTTCTTACAAATAAGATTATTATTGTTCCTCATCATACTAATCCAAGGTTTCTATCACTGTTTCATCGTTCATTCTATCGCTTGAGAAGATTCTTATAGCAATTTATAGGTACCAGTACAAAAGTTTGATCATGCTATAGTCTAGTTATTATGGATGTATCCTTTGTTAGTCTGCTTAAAGTTAATGCTTTAGAGTGCTTATATTTTTATGTACAATTCGATGCAGCAACCTCTGTGCATTCTGCTCTGCAGAATGCCGTGATTCTCAGATTGCACTGGATCAATCAGCGAAGAAAAAGCCTGAAAATCCCAAAGGAAAGTCAGTTTAGGGGCAGGGCTTTGCAATGCGAAGGATCTGTTGAGTGTTTAAATTGAAGGGGAATGCAGATCCTATGGTTATATACCTTGTTGGCTAGCTATTCAAATACTAACTGTAGATGTGCTCTGCTGTCGATTTTTGGGGATCAGCTAGCGCTTCTGCATAGAATAGGAAGTGTATACTTAATGTTTTATAATATTACCTACCTGTACAGTTGCTTGGTTCTCTTTGTTAGTGAGCTTTTGAAGCATTTTGCTGGTTCCAGCTCTTATACTAAAGCTACTAATATGGAGTTGGATAGACACTATTGATATTATATTAAGAAATCCACTCTTTTTCTGTGCAAACCTATTGCATTTTATTAGAATTCTGAGCAAGCTGGAATGTGTGTTCTGTATTAAAGATTATGTTCGAAAAAATGGTTATACTTTGGATCTGTTTCAGAGTATTGATTGACTACTTGTGTAACAATCCTTTGAAATTATGTCCGTTAAGTTCTTGAAAAAATTAAGAATGTGATTTGTTGATATGATGAGGAGGCCGGACGAGTCGGATGGATCATGGTTGCCTGAAGGAGCTGGCTGTCCTTATAGTAATGTTATTTTGTTTATCGAACTCTACTCTTTTTTACTATTGGGGTGGGCTTCTATACAGAAGTGAAGTCTTGAAGGTGCTGAAGTCATTCATAGTTTTCATTCTAAGCATGCTCTATTTTCTTGTTTTCCTTTTTTTTTTTTTTAATTTTAAATAGAGAAGTAGAGAAGTGATTTCATGAAAAAACATCAGTCATGAAGCCTTTCTACCTTGCCACTAAAACAAGGCTTTGCTATTAAAAGAAGGCCTCATGTATTGTTTCTAAATTCGATTTACATGGAACTATATCACATGAACGTTCAATTTTGGGGATCATTTTTCATGCTTTTCGGACTTGAAACTGGTCCCATAATTCAAGTCTTTGTTGTTCATTAAGAATAACGTCCAATATGTGCCCCATATTGGATGATGGTTATTTAGAATTCAAAATTGATGTTACGAACAGTTGAAATTGTCCCAAGATTTTTTTTTCAACATTACAGTAATGAGAAAAATAAGTGGAAGGGCGTTTCAGGTGGAACTAGCACCCAGAACAATGATCTTGTAAAACACTTCTCTTGAAACCCTTATCACTTCGGCCGGTGGTTGGAAATTCTTCCAACTTGCTTCTCAAGCATGTTGTTCTTACTTTGCTGAGCATTATATTGAAATTATGGAATACATTTATCTAAAGATAAATTTTGTGTTCTGAAAAGGAGCCTCATTTTCACCAGCCCATTTCACCAAGATCCAGACCATAGTCATGCCATTTTCTTGCTTTTATCCAGAGACCTAATGGGCCTTCCAGAACCCATCTCCTATTTCAGAATGTAGTTGCATCTTTGCAAAGATCCAAGTCAACATTTTTAACTAGCATAAATAATGCCTAGATCACCAATACCTTCATTGCATTCTAGTGTAGTACGCATAGAAATCCTAACCACCACAAAATTCTTATGCATTCCTCATGCTTACTTTTGCTTTCATATGATTGATTCACTAAACCTGCAAGAAACAGATTCTTGTTTTTGGTTATTGGGTTTTACCAAATGAAGAAATTGGTTATTCTACAACAAGAATCTTCTTCTAATTTTATCAAAAAGATCGATGTCATTTTTTAAATACTTTTTAGAGATTAGAACTCATGTTGATTTATTCGCCTGATATAATACAAATCACGTTTATTCTAAATTTGTTTCTCCATGAATTACGAACCCGTATTCATTGACCCCGACAAGATTCTGCAACAAGAATCAAAGCACAATAACCTAAATTCTATCTAATTACTCGGTTTTTTTTTTTTTTTTTGATAAGAAATCTAATTGCTCAGTTGTTTCAGTGTTTTGAACCTTACTCTACGCCAACCCCTCCAACGTTAAATTAGCTTGAATTCAAACCTTTCCTTTTTATTGATTTATGTTGACTTATAGCAGTGCTAGTTAGTACAAAATCCAGCATCACTATCTACATCACTCATCCTCGTGTGCCCAAACTGATTTATATCTCTGACAGTCTTGTTTAACAAGCAAAGGCCATTTTAACACGAAAATCCTACTGATTTTATTATTACACCACTATATGCCATAATCTGACATCATTCTTCATCACTGCTGTCTGCTATTCTTTAAATGGTCTGAATTTTGTGACTTATGCACCGAAACTTTTTTGCCAATTCGGTGGGGTGGATGCTGGGTGCTACCCCAGTGGGGCAGCACCCTTGGTTGGACGACACGTGTCGTCCAACCTCTAAACATTTTTTTTTTGTTTTTGTTTTTTTTTTCTTTTTTTTGTTTTTGTTTTTTAAACCTTTAAACATTTTTGTTTTATATTTTTTAGTTTTTTTTTTAAATTTCAACTTTTCCTTTTTCCATATTTCTAGTGTGAAATCATTTATATATATATATTAATCATAATATATTTTCAATCTAAATATATATTTAATCTATATGTTTAATTTATACATATTTAATAATTACTTTACAATGCTAAGTACCCATTTATGTTAAAATAAAATGTTTCTTAATGCATGGTTTTATAAATATAAGTATATAGACTAAATAAATATATTAATATTAAATATGCATATATTAAATATACAAAGATTATATATATTTAGATTGAAAATATATTAAGATTAAAAATATGCATATGTATTTTTTTAGTGATTTTACTTGAGTTGAAAAGGGAGAAAAGTGAGTACAAAAATGTGGGAAAAGAAAAAATTGAAATTTAAAAAAACAAAAAAAAGACAAAATGAAAAATGAAAAAGGTTGGGAATGGATGCTACCCCACTGGGATAGCACCCAGCATCCACCCCACCCAATTCTGGGACCCTTTTAAACTGTCTCCAATTGATTGCCAATGAATCGAGAAAATTCAATTCTTTTTTGGTGGTTTGGTACTTTGGTTTACTTTCATGACATTTAATATAAAAGGTTATTGATCCCTTGAATTATTACCATATACATGGTATAATGACATAGTACAATGAAAATGATGGTGCGTGTTAGGGTTATCATCAATGGAGCCTGAGTCATATTGGATGATTCCCATTTTCCTTTTTATTTTTTTATATTTTTTTACAAGTGATTACAATATCCAATCAATAAATCAATATGTTAATAATAATAATTAAAGAAAACCAATATTGGATTATTTACATAGAGGGATGGAGAAAATTGTGAAAAATCGAATAATTATACAATGTTTGCCTTATGTAACACATTGGGATTATTTAGCTAGTATGTTCACAGAAGACCAAAACAACTAGGGAATGTTAAAGTACCAAAAGGGGTTAGCTATATCAGAGCTATTATCTTGGAATTGAATCGTATCGTTTCCCATTTGTTATGGCTTGGCCCAATCCAGAGGTTAATCGTACTCTGACAATTTTATGTAAGGCAGAGTTTGATTTTTTGGAAGTGATAGTTTGGTGGATTGATTTCTAAAATTAGAAATCTTTAGGAATTCTGAAAAATTGAGTTTTTTTTTTTTTTAATTCCTAATTAGTACAATAACAATTAAAGAAAGATTTTCAACAGTTTACTATATAATAGAAAAATTATTTACCTATCACAAGATATAAAAGGAAAAAAAAAAAAAGAAAATCCATATATAAATGTAAGTCGAATTTGTGAATTTTTGAATCATGACTCATGAGACCATCTTAAAGTTGGGTCATGATTTCCAATTCATTCATTTGCAAACTATGTAGCAAAAGAGAAAATTATGTAAGGTGCTAACTAAATTATTGGAAGCGTATTTGTAAAGATTGCCATAATCTAGTTTTAGGACGATCTGACTTTGGTTGCTTCGATTGCGATAGATAATTTATTCGAAACAATTAATATTTGTCCTTTCAAAGTATTTGTGTGTGTTTAAGTCAAAGCTGTTTCACCTCTCAATGGACAATCTATTTCTGTCCACAAAAAAATAATTCTATTTTTATTTCTTGCGATTGGAAAACAATTATTGTGGAAGTTAAATTGTTTTACTAAAATATAAAAAAATAATAAATACAATTAATAATTTGCAACAGTGACATTACTTTTTCTTTTTCAACAGTGGTATATTGTTTATACTTTATATAAAGTGTAAGAGACAAAAAATAATTATTTATTGTAATATATTTTCATGTGTTCTTCTTAAAATTCTCTTAATATTAACGGATCCTAACAGTTATCCATAACCTAATATTCTCTTAATATTAAATTATATATGTATTACATTAAAAATACTAATTATTTTTTAATTATTAAGTATATATAATGTGTATTATATCTTTAAATATAGGATTTTTTACTTGTATTTTATATTCACGTATCAAATCTGCAGTAAACGTTAGTATTCCAGTAATTATTGTACAAGCTGATCGAGGTTACTATTGTTTCTGATCATCACTTGAATCCGTGATATATATGTATTTATATTTTTTATATTTTTTTGCCAAAAGTAGAAAAATGTCCGTATTTGATCCATTATAGAAAATGGAGCAAAAATTGGTAACTCATGACGTCACGTGATTGAGTTAACCGTGCCTGCAAGAGCGACCACCGCCTGAGGTGACCGGTGATGATGATATTTGAGTTGATGGAGAACTATGTCAGCCAGTAGGGAAATGGCACGTGGAAAACAGTCATTTTCCAATAGTATTTTGAGACAACTCCATTGGAAACTGGAGACTACTGTTGCAGGAACACAAGTAGAGAGTAGTATCTGTACCACCACAACAGACAAATTAGGTATTTTTTTCTCCTTTTTTTTTTTGTTTTTCCTAAGATATATAATTATGTAAAATGATTTTTTTTTTCATTTTCAAAAAGACTAAAATGTAGATACTCTCCTAACTTATGACAATAACTGCACTTTGCCTTCCAATTCTTTGGAACGTGCGATTACTCTCAAACATTAAAAAATATTTAGTTTCATCACCTAAAATTGAAATACGTGAAATATTAGAAGAATATTTCATTCAAAAACTACCTTAACATAAATGTAGTAAGAGCAATTCAATAAGAATATTTTATCCTGAAAAAATTGGATTAAAGTAACCCTAATTTTATCAGAATGAGATGTTCCTACTGAAATACCTTCTCGTACTTGCGCTAAAACATGTGAGGGATCGACTTTGAACAGAATATTTTGTCGAATTTGAGTTTTGCGGGGGTGAAATCATTCATTGTGTAATGATTGAGAATTAATCGCTTGTTTAAGGAAAAACAAGCACAAAATACAATTGATCTTGTAAATTAAGAGATGATTACATTTTTCTCTTTTTAAAAGTTAAATTTAGGGATGGATTAACCTTTTCTTTAAAAGATTTTCTAGAATTTGATAGCCTTGTTCAAGGATCTGCAGACAATGGGTTGGGAATGACAAGCTGTTACTGAATGGGTTAGTCCCTGCTATTTTAGAGTTCTTGAAAAGTCAGATGGTAATTTTTTTATAGAGTTTGTGTTTAATCATGGCATTAAGTTGCTGTGGAAACACCTAAAAATGATGAAAATAGATGAGAAGATAAAAAGAGAAGAGTCATAAGAGTTAGGTCAAAGTAGTCGCAGCCAAATTAAATCACCATAGACAATAAGGATAATTACAAATATGAACGAAATAAACACAATGTAAGATATTAAACATTTCAAATATTATATTGACTATTTTTCTATTAATATGTGGTAAAAAAAAATGAGGACATTTAAAATAAAAGAGTAATAATTAAAATAAATATATTTATGATATGGCTACTCATAGGTTACCCATAGGTAAGTGTGGGTTGGGCAGAAACGAGGCGAGTCACTAGGCGACATGTAAAATTATCTGCATTTTATTAGGTACAACATGTAAGACCCATTACTTGTAATTTTTTTGTTATCCATGTGTGGGGTGATTTTTCTGAAGTCTAAAGCAAAAATATTTTCGTCAAACAGAACACATTAAAGTTGGAAAGTATTTTCAAAGGCTGTTGCCAACCCCCCTTAATTGCTTGGATTAGAATTAAATGAAAAGTCGATGTCATTAGAGTGGCCACAACAGCGGTAAAGAAATCGCAGTTAGACATTAAGGAACCAAACAAGGTATTAGTTTAATTGCAAGATATATCATAAAGGTACAAAGGAACAATAGTACTCCTGCTCAGGATCTTGTCTGTTACAAAACATGTGAAGATTGCAGTAAGAAATAGAAAAAACATAAAAAGGCATTCTTATATAAATATTGGCAGGAAAGAAGATAAGAGGGACCGTAACACATTACAATCTTGGCAATTAGGTGTTGTGCCACACATGGGGAGGTAAGGTTCTTGCAGTCTTGCAACAAATCCTACTTTTATGTATATCTTCATTGTTCCAAGATCCCATCTTCTACATGTTACATATAATAAATTCTTGATTTAATTTAATTTATTCTATTGATTTGGTTTAGTTTATTCTATTGATTTGGTTAAATTTGTTTTATTGATTCCGATAAATGGGTAATAAAATTACAAACAATCTAATTAGTAGCAATTTGTAGTCAAATCAACGAGTTTCGCACAATGCAGACATTTATGTGATATGAATAAGAGCTTATAATTTTTTATAAGATTACGTGATGAAAAATCTATATGCTTTCTCAACTAGAATTCTTATTATTTCAAATTTGATTCATGATCTAAGTAATTTTCATTTTGTCTTTGTTAAGATCATAACGCTCCAATTACATCATAGATTATGTTGCATTTGTCATACTTAATGTGTCATTTAATTGTTATCTCTAAATACCTCTGCATTAGGTTACCTCCTAATATTTCTACATTTTTTATTCCAAATACAAACTTAAGCATTGAAGAATTTACATTCAACAAACTCTGATGATTACAACTCTTTTCGTCATTTTAAGTTTTAGATTCAGATCCTACTAACCTAAAAGTCATTATTGTAACTTGAGAAAATATCATGTGTCCAAATTCATATTAATTCAAGTGGATTTGTTTGTTCATTTATTTTTTTTTTCCCTCCTCTTTTAACGTTATGAGTTGGTTATACGATGAAGATAGGATATGGCTTTTATGAAAAAAAAAATTAAAGGGCGATTAAATGTGCTTCTGAAAAAGGAAACCAAGATGCAGCCACCCTATCCCCACTTCGATCTTTGTCTCCCCTTCTTTTATCTTTTATTAAAATATAAAGGGCAAATATCACTAATGGTCCTTAATGTT